>PVJS01017364.1:0-36244 GCA_004027185.1 Glis glis
TTGTGTGTGTGTGTGTGTGTGTGTGTGTGTGTGTGTGTGTGTGTGTGTGTGTGTAGTACTGGGAATGGAACCCAGGGACATTCTACCTGCAAGCTACACCCCCAGCCTTGTTTTACTTTTATTTTGAAATAGAGTCTTGCTAGGTTGATGAGAGTCTCACTACTTGCTGAGGCTGTCCTTGAACCTGTGAGAACCTGTGATCCTCCTGTCTCAGTCTCCCAAGTACTGGGACTACAGGGGAGCGCCACCATGCCCGGCTGGTTGTATCAGTTCTTAAGCCAGTGCTCTGCATTTTCTTTTTCCAGTATCAGTTTTGAGCCATGTATTTTGGACAGGCAAAGAGGCACAACTATTTCAGAAAGAGATACTGTTTTTCCTCACCTCCTTCCATTGTAAAAAATGGTATTTTAGAAAATTCGGACATTTAGTAATATGCTGTCCCCAATTATTAGGAAAATATGTTAATTTGGTCATAATTTGATATGCATGCAGTCTTTTACAATAATAATACATTCAATGAATAAAGTAGTATTCAATTTATTATATACTCTGTGGCACAGAATAAGTTGTTCATAGATATTTACCTTATAAAATAAACACTGGCTCAGTTGAGTTTTTTATTTGGAAATAAAGATACAGAATAGCAGTTAGGTAGAAGTTAGGACATCTGGATTCCTTACTGGATTGTAGACCAAAAAAGGAAAACTAATTTTTACTGAATTCTTACTATATACCAAATCTCTGCATATATTATTATTTAACCACATTCTACCAAAGTTTTCTCATCTATAAAATGATGGAATTGAATTAGAGAATCTCTAAAGTCCTTTTAGTTCTATTAGTTTGTTACAGTAAAGGCAACCTAATACAGTTAAAAGAGACAAACTAGTAGTTACCTGTGCCATTTGTTCAAAGTCACAAGCCAGTCACACAAACACTTTAACCCTTAGTCACCTCATTTGTTAAATGACTTGGTTAGATTGGCTGTCCAAGGTCTTACTCATCTTTTTTTTTGCACAGTACCGGGGATTGAACCCAGGGGCGTTCTACCTCAGAGCTACACCCCCAGCCCTATTTTTTCTCCTTTATTTTGAAACCGGGTCTCACGAAGTTGCGGAGGGTCTCACTAAGTAGCTGAGGCTGGCCGCGAACCCAGATCCTCCGGTCTCAGCCTCCCAAGTACTGGGACTACAAGCGTGCGCCACCACGCCCGGCTCTTACTCAATCTTTTAAGGTTTATAAATTTCAAAATGACTCCTGGCAAGAGACAATATCATTTTAGACAGTAAAACCCATTCATTCTAATACTAAAACCAAACTACAATATGTACCAGTTATCTAAGACCTCAAAGAGTAGTAAGAGCATGTCAGTTTATTGAGTTAGATCTGCCCAATTTTTTTTTCAGTACTGGGGATTGAACCCTGGAACATTCTACCTTCAATCTACACCCCCAGCCCTATTTTTTATTCATTATTTTGAAATAGGGTCTCACTAAGTTGCGGAGGGCCTCACTAAGTAGCTGAGGCTGGCTGTGAACCTGTGATCCTCCTGTCTCAGCCGCCCAAGTACTGGGATTACAAGCATGCGCCATCATGCCCAGCTTTGCCCATTTTTTTTTAAGTGAGTAAATTGTTGCTAAATTCTGAGCCAGTATGTATCTAAAGAAACCATTCAGTTTGGGTCATATTGATAATTCACATTAACAAATAAGTAAAATGGTATGAGTAGCCAGGCATGGTGGCACACACTTGTAATCCCAGTACTTGGGAGGCTGAGACAAGAGAATCACAGGTTTGAAGCCAGCCTCGGCAACTTAGGCCCTCCACAACTTAGTGAGACCCTGTTTCCAAATAAGAAATAAAATCTGGTTGGAGGTAGAATGCCTCTGGGTTCAATCTCCAGTACCAAAAAAAAAAAAAAAAAACCCAGCATGATTGAGACAATTGTGGTGCCACATGCCTATAATCCCAATACTTGGAAGATCGAGACAGGAGGATCGCAGGTTCCAGGCCAGGAAGCTATAAATTAGCAAGATACTGTTTCAAAATAAAAAGGTCTGGGGATGTAACTTAGTGGTAGAGTACCCATGGGTTCAATTCTCAGTACCATCCCCTACACACAGAAGTATGGTTGATTAGGTTTCCACAATAATTTATTCTTTTTTTTTCCCCAGTACTTGGGAGACTGAGACAGGAGTAGCACAGGTTTGAGGCCATGCTCAGCAACTTATGAGGCCCTCAGCAATTTAGTGAGACTGTTTCAAAGTAAAAAATAAAAGGACTGGGGGTGTAGCTCAGAGGTAGAATGCCCCTGGGTTCAATTCCCAGTATCCCCCTCTAAAGTGAAAAAGTGGAAGATTCTTGGGTATGTTAATATGTTAATATTACAGACTTACACAAAATTAAAACTTTAGCTACTTAAAGATATATATGTCTTAGAAACTTGCAAAACTATAATTTTTTGCCTAAAAATTAGACAAGGGTTTTGTTCTGTAGTAGGTTTCATCATTGTCTTAGTCCGTTTTTCATAACTAAAGTTAAATACCTGAGGTTGCATACTTAAAAGGAAAATAGATTTATTTGGGCCCATAGTTCTGATCCAAGATTGAGGGCCCACATCTGGTGATGGCCTTTTTTCCCCTTCCTTCCTTCCTTCTTTATTTCTTTCTTTTTTGGGGGGACTAGAAATTGAACCCCAAGACACTCTACCTCTGAGCTACACTCCCAGCCTTATTTTATTTTTATTTGGAAACAGGGTCTTGATGAGTTGCTGAGAGCCTCACTATGTTGCTAAGGCTAGCTTTGAACCCACTATCCTCTTGTCTCAGTCTCCCAAGTACTAACATCACCACGCCAGCCAGATGATGGCCTTTTTTTTTTTTTTTTGCGGTACTGGGGATTGAACGCAGGGGCGTTCTACCTCCGCGCTACGCCCCTGGCCCTATTTCTTATACTTTATTTTGAAACCGGGTCTCACGAAGTTGCGGAGGGCCTCACTAAGGAGAGAGAGAGACAGGGAGAGAGAGAGAAAGAGACAGAGCGAGCTGAGGCTGGCCACGAACCCGGATCCTCCGATCTCCGCCTCCCAAAGTACTGGGATTACAAGCGTGTGCCACCACTCCCGGCTTGATGATGGCCTTCTTGAATCAGAATTCCAAAGCAGTGTAGCGCTTCACATGACAAGAGACAGTGTTTGTGTGTTTGTGTGTGTGTGTGTGTGTGTGTGTCTTCATCCTTGTGACCTTATCTAATCCTAATCACCTCCCAAGGCCTCACCTTTAAACACCATAGTTGGATTAAGTTTTCACACTCTTAATACATTATAAGGGGATTAAATTTCAACTCATGCCTGCTTGAGGGACACACTGAAACCATATCCAAACCATAGCAATCATGTTTTGGAAATTTTTTTGTGGTATTGGGGGTTGAGCGCAGGAGCATTCTATCTCCGAGCTATACCCCCAGCCCTATTTTTATTTTGTTTTTTTTTTGTTTTATTTTTTTTTTTTGTGGTACCGGGGATTGAACCCAGGGCCATTCTACCTCCGAGCTACACCCCTGACCCTATTTTTTATCCTTTATTTTGAAACCGGTCTCACGAAGTTGCGGAGGGCCTCACTAAGCAGCTGAGGCTGGCTGCGAACCCGGATCCTCCGGTCTCTGCCTCCCAAGTACTGGGATTACAAGCGTGCGCCACCATGCCCAGCCCTATTTTTAGTTTGAAACAGGGTCTCACTAGGTTGATGAAAATCTCACTACTTGCTGAGCCTGTCCTCGAACCTGTTATCCTCCTGTCTCAGCCTCCCAAGTCCTGGGATTACAAGTGTGAGCCACCATGCCCGACTTCTATATTTTGGAATCTTTAATGAAAGATTATTTAAAGAATCATAGATTTAGCTAAGAATGTAAGTAGAGACAATCTACCATATAACACAATCTCATCTGTTTTTATACTTCTGTGTAGGACCTTACCTCAAGAAAATTTTTTTTTTGGAGGTGGGGTCCATATACAGAATAATGGATTTCAATGTGGCAGATTTGTACATGCATATAACATACTTTGATTATACCTACTTCCATAATCCTCCTTTGCCTTCCCCTTCCCCCAGCCCCCACTTCCAGGTTCCTTACCTCTTCTGTAATAGTCTCCGGGGAATGTTTTTATTTTTATTTTTATGGTACTAGAGATTGAACCCAGGAACATTCTACCCCTGAGCTACACCCCCAGCCCTTTTTTAATTTTTTTTATTTTGAAACAGGGTCTTGCTAAGTTGCTGAGGTCCAGGAAGAGTTTTAATGTGTTCCTACCTTCCAGTGGTAGCTCATTGATTTAGCTTCTCTGGGCCATCCCACTTCATGGGAAGGCTGAATGTAGGCCCAGCACAGGGTTTTAAATTTCATTGTAAAATTAACATCACCATTCTGAGGCTTCATTGCACTTGAAGGTTTTTTCCACAGAAAAAATGGCTTACACCTGAAGTTTTGTTTAAAACAAATCAATTAAGGAGGAGTTAGAAAAAAGTTTAAAAACAAGACAAAAGCAAACAAAACTGGAAATCATCTTCTCACAGGTAACAGTGAAGACCTTAGAATAAATGTATACAGCCGGGCGTGATGGCGCACGCTTGTAATCCCAGTACTTGGGAGGCTGAGACCGGAGGATCTGGGTTCGCAGCCAGCCTCAGCTACTTAGTGAGGCCCTCCGCAACTTAGTGAGACCCTGTTTCAAAATAAAGAATAAAAAATAGGGCTGGGGGTATAGCTCGGAGGTAGAATCCCCTGGTTCAATCTCCAGTACCACAAAAAAAAAGAATAAATGTATACAATAGAACCATTTTCTGAAATGGTGACTGATGCATTTTCATTCCACCCGTTCACAGGCTGCATGATGACGGAAAGAGTAAGTCATTGAAAGAGTAAGAAAGATAAGAATTAAAGTTGAAACTGCACATTGTCTCATGGACTCTGAAATAATAAGTATTGTTAGAGCGTTTCTTTATCATGAAAGAAACCTGAAGAACTTTGGAGAAACTTTCTCCATTCTTTAAGTCAGTAAATAATTTTACAGAAAAATACTTAGTATTATCCCTACATCTTCCTCTCATTTTTTGAAAGAGTCAAATGACAAGAGAATAGTTGGTTATTGTGAACTTAGTGGAAAATAAGAGCAGTAAAAGCAAGTTCCAAGGTACGTGCTGGAGTCCAGATAGGTTCAGTTCAAGAATGTATGTACAAGCCGGGCGTGGTGGTGCACGCCTGTAATCCCAGTACTTGGGAGGCTGACACTGGAGGATCCGGGTTTGCGGCCAGTCTCAGCTACTTAGTGAGGCCCTCCGCAACTTAGTGAGACCCTGTTTCAAAATAAAGAATAAAAAAAAAAAAATAGGGCTGGGGGTATAGCTTGGAGAAAAAAAAAGAAGAGTAAGCTATATAAAGAAGATATTTGCAAGACCTATAATAGATAACACATTAGTATCTAGAAGATATAAAGAATGTCTGAAATTCTTTTGTGTGTGTGCGGTACTGGGGATTGAACCCAGAGGCATTCTATTTTCGAGTTACACCCCCAGTCTGATTTTATTTCTTATTTGGAAACAGGGTCTCGCTAGGTTGCTGAGCGTCTCACTACTTGCTGAGGCTGTCCTCGAACCTGTGATCCTCCTATCTCAGTCTCCCAAGTACTGGGATTATAGGTGTGCGCCACCACGCCTGGCTTCTGAAATTTGTTTTTAAGAAAAAGACAATCTACTAGAAACTGGGAAGTGAAAAGCCAGGCAAATACAAATTGGGGTCATACTTACATTTAACACATCCTGAGAAGTCTTGACAGTAGGTAGTGTGCCTATAATCCCAGCACTGGAAACTGAGCCAGGAGGAACAGTTGATTCCAGGAGGTCAGGGCCAGCCTGGATAACTCTTTCTCAAAAAACAAACAAAACAAAAGAAGTCTGACAACAAAAGAAGTCTATTAGAGACTAGAATTTTCATAAACTATTTGTAGGAGTATAAATTCATATATAACCACTTTGGAAAACAATTGGCATTGTCTTGTAAAATTTAACACTCATAATCATACTGTATAGAAACTCCTTGCCAAGGTAAACTCTTGTATGTGTGCATCATAAAATATTTACAAGGATATTTATAAAAGCACTGCTCATAATAGCAAAAAATTGACAACAATACAGACAGCCATCACCATGTGAGTAGATTAATAAATCGTGGTATAGTTACATAATAGAATAGTTTGTAATTGTGAAAATGAATAGATCATAGCTTTTCACCAGAAGTTAAAAGAATTTTAGAAACTTTAGGGGGGGTACTGGGGATTGAACCCAGGGGCATTCTACCTTCAAGCTACACCCCCGGCCCTAGTTTTTATTCTTTATTTTGAAACAGGGTCTCACTAAGTTGTGGAGGGCCTCACTAAGTAGCTGGGGCTGGCCGCGAACCTGTGATCCAATCCTCTTATCTCAGCCTCCCAAGTACTGGGATTACAAGCGTGCGACACCATGCCCAGCTAGAAACCTTTAATAAACCTTAATAAACCTTAAAAACTGGGCATCGTGGCACATGCCTGTAATTCTGGTACTTGAGGGGCTGAACAGGAGGTTCGCAAGTTTGAGGACAGCCTCAGCAAGTAGCAAGACCTTGTTTCAAGATAAAAATAGGACTTGAGGTGTAGTTTGGAAGTAGAATGGCTCTGGGTTCAATCCCCAGTACCTCACATACACACAAAAAAAGAAACCTCTAATATTAAATTTTAAAAAAGATTCCCACGGAGTATGGTGGCATACTCCTATAATCCCAGTACTTGGCAGGCCAAGACTGGAGGATCTCAGGTTGGAGGCCAGCCTCAGCAACTTAGCCCCTGTTTCAAAATAAAAAAAAAAAAAGGCTGAAGCCGTAGCTTGGAGGTAGAATGCCCCTGGGTTCAATCCCTAGTACCAAACATAATAATAAATAAACAAACAGGTAGAGTCCCTCAAAACTACATATAGTATTAAATCACTCAAAGCCTAAAAATAAACATAATTATACAATTTATTATTTCGTTTTACATACCTGGTTATAAAATTGTATTTTCTTAAGTGTCAAGGAAATTATAAATACAAAATTGAGAATAATTATTTTCTGAAGGGGGGACAGGAAGCAAAGGTTGGAATGATACATAAATAAATACAAGTTACTGGTCATCATTTTAAATCTAGGATTGTACAGTAAGTTCCCATGTGATAATTCCTATGCTTTATAGTTACTATTTCTTTTCATTTGTAATTAATATTACATTTAATAAGATTTAAAAAAAAGAGTGTGCCAATGGGCCTTGTAAATTCTGTCACATTTTAGAACTACAAACTATCAGATGGAAATGCTTTCTCATCCTCTAGATGCTAAGGTGAGACCCAGGAAGGAAGTTAAGTGGCGTGTGTCATTTTAATGGAGCACTACTATCGATGTTGCATATGTCCAGGGGTATAGAGACATACCCTGCCCCAATGGAGCTCATGATTTCAATTGAAAAGCAGGGGAGGGGCAGAAAAGAAACACTTAAATATACTAGATAGTTTCTGTGATATATTAGGAAGTCATAAGTACTATTGAAAACAAGATGAACTAGAGTATAGATTAAGGGGAACCAAGAATTCCAGAAGAGAGTTGGGGGCAGAGACAAGTCATAGTATTAAGTAGGGTGGATAAGGTTCCTTAAGAAGTTGAGATATTATCAACACTTAAAATGAGAGAAATGAGCAAGTGTACTCAGGTTAAGTATCCCTAAATGTAAAATCCCAAATCCACAAAGCTCCAAAATTTTTGAGCATCAGCATGATGCCACATGTGGAAAATTCCACAGCCCAACCTCATGGGACAGGTCACAGTCAAAACACATATATGCAAATATTTCAAAATTTAAAAAAATCTAAAATCCGAAACACTGTGGACCCAAGCATTTAAGATAAGCCTGTATTCAGAGAAAGAGGTTTCCACTTGAGAGAAAGAAATCAGGAGTGACTTCACAGATTTTGACTTGAGAAACTGAAAGGATGGAGTTGCATCAGCTAAGATGGAGAAGGCTGCAGGAGAAGGGAGTTTGCAGAGGACAGTCAGGACTTCAGTTTTAGACATGCTGGATTGGAGATGACTATTAGGTTTCCAAGTAAAGATATAAAGTAAGCAGAACATGCTCATCTAGAGCTCACGGGAAAATTTTGGAGAAAGTCAAAATGTATGCCAGAGGCAGAACCAACACTAATTCCTTGTTTCTTATACCTAACAGGACCTGGTTGTTGTTGTTGTTATTATTATCATTATTATTACTAATTATTATTATTATTGGCACTGGGAATTGAACCCAGGGACATTCTACCTCCGAGCTACACTCCCAGCCCTTTTTATTTTTTATTTTGAAACAGGGTTTCACTAAGTTGCAGAGTCTCACTAAGTTGCTGAGGCTGGTCTGGAACCTGTGATCCTCCTGTCTCAGCCTCCCAAGTACTGGGATTACAGGCGTGTGCCACCACGTCCAGCTTGGACCTAATAAATTTGGAAGTTTCATGAAGATGAACACAATAGGAATGAATAGGACTACTATAAACTCCCAAAATGCAGTGAGAAGATATTTCTGATGACAATTTTTTTTTCAGTTCTCTCCAAAAGATGTAGTAACATTCATTTTGCCCCAAATAGGCATATTTGCCATTTTGAGATGGCAGATTTTCTGAGAATTTCTATATGACTTCTATTATTTCTTATTATCTCTCTCTGTAGACTGCAATGGTGGGGCACTCTTTCAACAACATAAATAAATGAAACGAATTTAGCAGGAAATTACACAACATAGAGAATTCCAAAAAATTATCCACATGTGGATTTTTATTGGCCCTGATCATGTTTTAGAATGAAATGATTATAACTTTGCCAAACTTCTTAGCACAATTATAAAGGCTGGGGCATGCTGTTGGAATGATTTTGCAGAGAGACTGAACTGATTACATGGTGTTTTATTTGCATTACATTAAATCCAGAGCACTTCTTAAAGCAGGCTGAAAACCAAATATAGAGCCAAGGTACTCTGAATGACATCAGTTGGATGTGGTCAGTATCTTAAGAGCTAAAAAAGGAGTATGTCCTGGTTCTTTTATTTATTTATTTATTTATTTATTTATTTATTTATTTATTTATTTATTTTGTGGTACTGGGGATTGAACCCAGGGGCATTTTACCTCCGAGCTACACCCCCAGCCCTATTTTTATCCTTTATTTTGAAACCGGGTCTCACGAAGTTGCGGAGGGCCTCACTAAGTAGCTGAGGCTGGCCAGGAACCCGGATCCTCCTGTCTCCGCCTCCCAAGTACTGGGATTACAAGCTTGCACCACCCCGCCCGGTTCCTGGTTCTTTATTTTATTGCAAAGTGTGAGTTCCAGAGAAGCTCAGGGACTTGTCCAAGGTCTCCAGGGTAGAACTGTTGAGAAACCCCCCTTTCTGATACCCAGGCCAGTGTGCCTTTACCCATAGGATGTTGATTCCTTGTGTCACAAAGACTTAAAAATTGCTTTTTTTTTTTTCCATATCCCTTGTAGGGTTTCTTCCGGAGGACCATCCGATTGAAGCTTATTTATGATAGGTGTGATCTTAACTGTAGGATCCATAAAAAAAGTAGAAATAAATGTCAGTACTGTCGGTTTCAGAAATGCCTTGCTGTGGGGATGTCTCATAATGGTAAGTGAACACTTCTCACCGTATGCTTTATCATTCTCATTGTAGCTCCCAGGTCATTGGGCAACAGGGCACTAGGCCCATTGGGAGAAATATATAGCTTTTCCACAAAACATCAGGTTTCAGGGTATCATGTGCCAGTCAGCCGTTTCTCATTTAGGTCAGTATTTTTAAACTTTTAGTATAGAATCCTTCTCTCTGTGACTGCTTGTCTATGATAATGGGAGAAGAGACTTGAAAACCTGGCAGTCAGTGGAGAAAAAGTGCAGTGTTTTGAAATAAACGCAGTGATAATTGTGGTTAATTTTTATGTTATTTTAATAGCCTTTAAACCAAAATTATACTTCCTTATGTATATCAGTAGTTTCTGTCCACTTTAAATGTAAGAAAAGAAGAATTCTGGAAATGGAATTTTAGGTAGAATATCAGAATTTAGATTCATGTACTTTGACTTTTTTTTCTCTTTATTAGGCAGAGATGAGTATAGCACTATCCTTGATTTCAGAGAACATACAGACTTGTGGAGAGGAAAAAGTAAATATTCTGAGTTTCCGTAAAGCCTCAATACCATAGAAACAGAAGAGAATAAAACTGTGTGCTTTTTAAACCTGTATCTAAAATCAAGATTATGGGACTGGGAGTGTAGCTCAGTGAGTGGTAAGAGCGCTTACCTAGCATGTGTGAAGCTTTGGGTTCCATCCCCAGCTCTAAAAAAAAAAAAGCTTAGCCAGGCATGGTGGCACACACCTGTAATCCCAGTACTTTGGAGGCTGAGATAGGAGGATCGCAGGTTGGAGGATAGCCTCAGCAAGTAGTGAGGTAGTGAGATTCTCATTAACCTAGTGACACCCTGTTTTAAAAATAAAAATAGGGCTGGGGGTATAGCTCAGAGGTAGAAGGCCCCTGAGTTCAAGCCCCAGTACCACCAAAAAAAAAAAAAAAAGCTAACGACTTTGGGTGTCAACTTAAGGGAAATAATGAAGAAGACCTCAGAACACCAATGTTTTCATGAACTATAGAGCTAATTCGGTAAAATCATGGAAGATAGACCTATTTAGAGAAATAATTCTTCATCACCATTTGGTTCTGATTGGTTGACTGGCTCACAAATCAAATTTTAGCTGTAATTTGATAGTATAGTTTAGCTTAATTTGATAGTATTATGTTACCAGTTAGTATTTGTCAAGTATTAGTGAGTTCTTTCAAAAAGCATTATGGTCTGGGCATAGTGGTACACAGCTGAAATCCCAGCCACTCAGGAGGCTGAGGCAGGGGGATCACAAATTCAAGGCCAACCTGGGCAACATAGCGATGTCCCATCTAAAACAAAAAGAGAATGAGAAAATTGTTGAAAAATCGTTATGTGCTCAAGAAGTAGAAAATTCCAAAGTGACCAAATTAAACCTAAGATTTCATTTCATTTGGTATCCAAATCCCTCCCTCCCTCCTTCCCCTCCCTCCTTTCCTCCTTTCCCTCCCCTCTCTTCCCTCCCTCCCTCCCTCCTTCCCTCCCTTCCTTCCTCCCACTGAGGATCATCAAAGCAGGGCCTTGCACATGGAAGCATGAGCTCTATCTACCATAAGCTACATACCCAGCTCTGATTTTGTCTTTTCTTTGCCTTCACCTCTCTCAAAACGGATGTGGTAAAGAATATAGTCTTTGAAGCCAGTCTTCATTAAATAGACTGCACTGCATCTGAGAAAATTAAATTTTTGTTCCATTGTATAGGTATTTGGTTTTCACAGTGGAAACCATCAAGATATTTAGGAATCTCTACCTTTTAAAAATAATTTACAAAATTATAATTGTTACTATGGGTCAGTTCCTCTAAAGGCAAGAATGTATTATGTATAGAGCCATCAACAATATTGGACAGGATGGGAATTTGGTCCAACTTCCCTGAACAGTTGACCACATCTGCTTTGTAGCAGTGTTCAACTGCAGTCACTTATTGCAAAATAATTTGCTGGTTTTATTCCATCAGTTTCCTTTTTATATCAAACCTATAAAACATAAGGGCAAGTCTTCATGTCAAGGGCCATATTTTAAGTGATGCAATCGAGTTGCAATAAACTTATTTCATCTTTATGAAGAAATCATTGACTTTGAGTTCATTATCATCGAGATAGCCTAGGAAACCACGCCAGTTCAGCTTTTAACAATATTTGACTTTTGCCTATTAAAAAATTGTCACTTCACACATTCATGTGAAATATAACTCTGAGTACTTGGAGCCACTACACACATTGATGTAAAATACATTTCCTGTTGTTCACAGGCACAGCACACATTCACTTAAAATATATCCCCTATTGCTTATTGTTTATGGGAAAATAATATATAAAGCCCAACGTATAGGCTGGGGGTGTAGCTCTGTGGTAGAGAGAATATTTATCATGCATGAGGGGTTCCATCCCCAATACTGCAAACAAAAAAGCCCAACGTATATAGTATGCATGATATAATTTTCTCCTGCCAGAAAAGTCAAAGAAAGCTATTATAAACTTGATAATAAGATCATTATTAACTTATTCTATATAGAGGGGCAATTTTGATAGAGTGTTCAGTTCCCGAAAGGCAAGAAAAAACAGAAATTGAATGTTATGACATTGGAGGCTTATGCAGTTCAACACTGAAAGGATTGCAAACATGACTAAGAAAATCCTGTCTAAGAGGTTTTTTATGGGAATGTGTTTGCTGCACAGAAAAGAAAACATCCATATGGTCTGTTCACAAAAAAGGAAACTAAGTAACTAGGTTTTAATTAGTTTTGTCTGTTATTTGGATGGAGAAAACATTTCTAAATACAAAGTCTTCTAGGTGGTTGTAGTCGCTGTTTAAAATTCATTACTTTGCCCAGTGAGGCTGCGGTAATGTTTCCGTTCATATAAAATGCCTTTTTAAGATACCAAAAGAGGCGTCTAATATTATACCAAAGTCAGCACCCAGCTCGTTCCAGTGTCCACAAGAAAAAATGAACATCCCACAAAGTAAATTTACCCTGTTCTGTGTTACTTTTATTTCTGTTCTTTGGTCTCTGGTTCCTCCACTCAATGAATCAGGTCTACATGTTCTGATCAATTGCTCAGCAATTTAAGGTAGTTTGTTTGATGACTATATACTAATATAGCCCAGAGTACAAAATACTCTATATACTGTATACTAGTATAACCCAGTCCAAAGCAGGCTGGGTTAGAGAAAATATAAATGGTATATTAGGTTACATATGGTGGGTTAGTTAGCTTTCTCTTATTATAAGCAATACCTGAGATAAATCAACTTATCAAGAGGAAAGGTTTATTTTGGCTCACAGTTGTGGAGGTTGTAGTCCACGATTGGTTGGCCCTGTAGCATTGGGCCTGTGACTAAACAGCATGTCATGGCAAGAAGCATGTGGTAGAGCAAAGCCACTCACCTCATGGTCACGGAGCAAAAGAGAAGAGGAAGGGGCTGGGGTGCCCCTATATCCCCATCAAGGGCACACCCCCAGTGACCCAGCGTCCTCCTACTAGGCCCCGTATAGCCTAGACATTGTAGAAGAACATGGTATTAGAATATTTCTAGTTGGAAATGGTTGTTTCTCAAATAGCCACTTTTACTTTTGGGTAGAAAAAGCACTCAGGTGTTGGATTGATTGATGTGCTTAGAAACAATTTTGGTTTGTTGTTTTCCTGTAAGTAATCAAGATAAATATATGTTCCAAATATTTTAGTCATTTAACAATCCATCATTTTTTTTTTTTTGCAGTACTGGGAATTGAACCCAGGGACATTCTACCACCAAGCTACACCCCCAGCCCTATTTTTTATTCTTTATTTGGAAACAGTCTCACTAAGTTGCGGAGGGCCTCACTAAGTAGCTGAGGCTGGCTGCGAACCTGGATCCTCCGGTCTCAGCCTCCCAAGTACTGGGATTACGAGCATGCGCCACCACACCTGGCTACAATCCATCATTTCTAGACTGTGGGTCAGTCCCACTGATTGCTCAGAAATCTTCCTGAGTCATTCCAAGCATAATCAGCTCAATACCCCCGTCTAGACACCACCTTTAGAGGAAAGCTCAAAATGAAAGTAAAGCAGAAATAGACCCACTTCCTAGGTGACCCAGAGGTGCTTGTAACTTATTGATTGATCATTGTATCAGTTACTACTTGTCAGAGAAGCTGGCATCTATAATGGGCATTTGCCCATGTTTTTAGTTTTTCTAAGCAATGCATGCCTGTGTGCCTTCCTTCCTTTCTTCCTCCCTTCCTCTCTTCCCTTCTTTCCTTCCTTTGGTATTGGGGATTGAACCCAGGGGCTTCTACAACTCCGAGCCACACCCCCAGCCCTATTTTATTTTTTTATTTTGAAACAAGGTCTCACTAAGTTGCTGAAATTCTTACAAAGTTGCTGAGGCTGCTCTAGAACCTGTGATCCTCCTGTTTTAGCCTCCCAAGTATTGGGATTACAGGTGTGCACCACCACACCTGGCTGGGTTTCATTTTAAAGGCCTGTTGTCAGAGCCCATCGTGTTGGTGAATGCCTATAGTCCCAGTACTTGGGAGGCTGAGACAGAAGGATCACAGGTTCAAGGCCAACCTTAGCAACTTAGACACCGTTTCAAAAAAAAAAATATATATATATATATATAATTAGAACTGGAGGTGTAGCTCAGAGGTAGCATACCTCTGAGTTCAATCCTCAATCCCACCCAAAAATTAAATAAATAAATAAATAAAGGCCTGTTATCAGTCCCTTGATATTAACCATATTTTAGAAATGTGTCCTCTTTGTTTTCAATAAAATAACTTAGTCATTAAAAATGTTGATGAGCAACTTTCATATTCAAATGTTGATGAGCTACTTTTCATGTGTGAACTAAATAATAGGTTTAGAATAAGAGAATTTACAAAATACTCTAAACACAGAAGAATTAGCTATGTTACTTATGAGTAAATTCAGTTACATTTTCCCTATAACATTGAGATTTGATTTTAAAAAATTGTACTTTTTGTAAGTATAAAACTAGTGAGGGCTGGAGATGTAGCTCAGAGGTATGGTGGTTGCCTAGCATGTACAAAGCCCTGGACTCAATCCCCAGCCTGGGGAAAAAAAATTAGTGAAACCTTAGCTTTGCTGATTAGGATGTCTTCTGATATAAATAATGTGGGGTTTTTCTTTTATTTTTAAAAAAACTGACTTTAAAAATAGTTTCAGTGACTTCATAAAAATCTAAAAAGTTTCACAAATTATTGTGACACTCAGCATTTTTAGGCTGATTGTCTCAATACCTTGTAAATAGCAGCTCTAATATGTATGTAAAATGAAAAGAAAAAGGCTAAATGACAAATAGCTTTAAGCTATTACTTTTTTTGTGGTACTTGGGATTTAACCCAGAGGCATTCTACCTCTGAGCTATACCCCCCGCCCTATTTTTTATTCTTTATTTTGAAACAGGGTCTCACTAAGTTGCAGAGGGTCTCACTAAGTAGCTGAGACTGTCCTTGAACCTGTAATCCTCCTGTCCCAGCCTCCCAAGTACTGCAATTACAAGTGTGCGCCGACACGCCCAGCAACTATTACATTTCATTTTTTTTTAATCTCTGCTATAGTTTAGATAAGTGTCCTCCAAAGGCCCATGTGTTAAAGGCTTGGTCCCCAGCCTGTGGCACTCTTGGGAGGTGGTAAAACCTTTAAGAGGCAGGACCTGGTACAAGGCAGTTAGGTCATTGGGGCATTCCCTTGAAGGGAATATGGGGACCCAACCCCTCCCCATCTCTCTTTGCTTCTGGCCACCATGAAGTGACCAGGCCTCTTCTGCCATGCACTCCTGCACACAGATGTGCGGATGGTATACTGTGCCTCCACAGTCCCAAAGCAGCAGAACCAAGTGACATGATCTTTGTGATAGAAAGGAAAATTAACCAAATGTTAACTTTTATTTATATATTTATTTATTTTGGTACTGGGGATTGAACCCAGGGGCATTCTACCTCCAAGCCACACCCCCAGCCCTATTTTTTATTCTTTATTTTGAAACAGGGTCTTGCTAAGTTGCGGAGGGCCTCACTAAGTAGCTGAGGCTGGCCGTGAACTTGTGATCCTCCTGTCTCAGCCTCCCAAGTACTGGGATTACAAGTGTGCGCCACCACGCCCGGCCCAAATGTTAACTTTTAGAAAAGGTAACAGCCTTAATACACAAGGCAGCTCTGTTACTCAAACCTACAGTGCACCCACAGTCATCCACAAAACAGCCCCACCTCCTCCCACTCCACCTTCTTTCCACTTACACTTCAAGCAAATTGTGCTTTGCTGTTCCTGGAAAAAATCTCTGTTTGGATACATCTGGGCCTCTGGAGATAATGTCCTTTTGTTTCCTATCAAAAGTCCTTCCTGAACCGGGTGTGGTGGCACACACTTGTAATCCCAGTACTTGGGAGGCTGAGACAGGAGGATTGCAGGTTCGTGGCCAGACTCAGCTACTTAGTGAGGCCTCAGCAACTTAGTGAGACCCTGTTTCAAAATAAAAGAATAAAATAGGACTGGGGGTGTAGCTTGGAGGTAGAATGCCCCTGAGTTCAATCCCCAGTACAAAAAAAAGAAAGGAAGAAAAAGACAGAAAGATGAAAGGAAGGAAGGGAGGGACTGACAGAGGGAGGAGGGAAAGAAAAGAAACAAAACTGGGATGTAGCTCAGTGGTAGAGCACCCAGTACTGCAAAAAAGAATACAAATAAAAATTCTTATTTTCTCTAAAACTGCAGATTTCTATATGTTGTATACAAATTTAGTCCCACCAAATGGAATGTATTTTTCATCCCTTTTCTGAACCTCTGGGGTATAAAAATGCTAAAATTACCTGTATAACTAGTTGCACTGATAGGTGAACCTAATGTGTAGCATGGTCATTTAACAATATAGATAGTTTGTTCATAAGATTTTACCTTTTGGGCCGGGTGTGGTGTCGCACGCTTGTAATCCTAGTACTTTGGGAGGCGGAGACTGGAGGATCCGGGTTCGCGGCCAGCCTCAGCGCTCTCTCTCGCTCTCTCTCTCTCTCTCGCTCTCTCTACTTAGTGAGGCCCTCCACAACTTCGTGAGACCCGGTTTCAAAATAAAGTATAAAAAATAAGGCCAGGGGCGTAGCACGGAGGTAGAACGCCCCTGTGTTCAATCCCCAGTACCGCAAAAAAAAAAAAAATTACCTTTTGGGGGAACTTCAACTTAGGAAAATTTACATTTTATTTAGATTCTAGCAGAGGGATTTTTCTTTAATATCTCCTAATTTTATAATGATTTTTAAAGTTACTTTGGCCCAGTTTTGTTAGATATGAGAAAGTAGGACTTTCAGTGTAATAAGCAGCTATCTCTGTTAACTGATTACCCACTGGGGGTTGGGGAAATGCTTTCCTAGGCATGTAAACCTCTATGTTTATAATTTCTTACCTGTAAAAATCTAATCAAAACTTAGAACAATGTCTGGCATGTGATAGTCACTCAGTGATACTCATCTAGTGAAGGGTTGGTATTGTATGGTCTGTGAAATAACTAAAGTCAGATGGTGGTTGATTCTAGCCATCTCTATTTCATATATGATAACTGATTTTTCTCAAGTTTCATACCATAATTTCCCTCCCTCTTTCCCTCCCTTCCTTCCTTCCTTTTTTTTTTTCCAGTGCTAAGGATGGAGCCCAGGACATCATGCATGCTAAGCAAGGGCCACGCCTCCACCCCCAACTTAGGCCTTACTAACCTCTCTTAAGTGTTCCTCTTTTCCATCATTTCTTCTTTTTCTGCTTTCACACTTCCTCACCCCACAAGAAGCCAAATATTAAGGATACTGTCTTTCTGACAAACATCATTATGTGGTACTTTTCAAGAGTCAAGAGAGTCAGTATGGCTTCTCTCCACTAAATGTAGAAGTCCTCTCTGGCCTAGTAAATAAAGCATTATCCATTTTTTTTTCTTTTTTGGTACTGGGGATTGAACCCAGAGGCATTCTACCTCCAAGCTACACTCCCAGCCCTATTTTTTTTTTTTTTTTGAAACATGGTCTCACTAAGTTGCCAAGGCTGGCTTAGAAACTGTGACCCTCCTGTCTCAGCCTCCCAAGTACTGAGATTACAGGTGTGCACCACCACTTCTGACTTCCATATTTCTTTATAACAGGAAAAACTAGATCATACAGATTCCCGAGAACAAAGCCTATGTTTATTTGTACTACTGTGAGTTCTGCACAGTTCCTTACTTTAATTAATGAAACACCCAGATCATTCTGATGTCTGACCTTATGTCAGGTGCTGAGAATAAAAAGATAAATAAGACACTGTCTCTGGACTTCATGATATTGTTCTATAATGATATCAATAGTCATATAAAGTAAATAATTATAATACTGTGTGAAAATTGCTGTCATTAAAGGATATACTAAGAATTCGTAGAGTACAGAGGGAGGAATAATTAGCTGTTTTTGAAAGCCTCACAAAGAAAATACCATGTAAATTGGGTCTTGAGGGATGACTAGGAGTTGGCTTTCAATTATTTCATGTTTCAATAAACATATTTTTCTTCCTTTGCTAAACAAACTCTCTGACTTTCCTGGCAGGATCATGCATTGTGTTTTTTTTTAACTGAAGAAGTGAACAATTTAATTTTTACTCATCATCTGTGTTCCTGTCATGAAATAAAAACATGGGCAAAGTGGCAGGTAGAAAACAGAAGTTGAGATGAGTGGAGAGAGGAGGGGCTCTTACTATGTGAAAACTGGGGCTGGGGAGAGAACAGTGCACATGAGGAGCAGTAGTAATTCAATGATTCATCCTGTCATTCCTCTTCCTCTATAGCCATCAGGTTTGGGCGGATGCCACAGGCCGAGAAGGAGAAGCTGTTGGCGGAGATCTCCAGTGATATCGACCAGCTGAACCCAGAGTCTGCTGATCTCCGGGCCCTGGCAAAGCATTTGTATGACTCATACATAAAGTCCTTCCCGCTGACCAAAGCCAAGGCGAGGGCGATCTTGACAGGAAAGACAACAGACAAATCAGTTAGTTCTCTTCTGCTGTCTTCATCGGGGGTGTCTGGGGTGGGGCAGGGAGGTGGTTTCCTTTAGTAGATGATTTACCATGTTACACATGCATATGCAGAACACCGTTCGGTTGTTGGCTGTTGACATATCACAGGCTGGTCTGAAATACAGGAAATGTCTTCAGATAGGATAAGTAAACATTATTTTGAAAAAGGAAAAAGTCCTCCAAGTTGTAACAAAACCTTTGAGAATAGCGTAGGAATGTACAGGTCATCTTAGCTTTATTGAATGAACCCAAAGCCTCCTCTTGCTACCACCTTCTTTTGGGATCCATCTCCTTTCTTAGCATGAAAATAACTCACCGCAGCAAGAGCCATTTAAGTAGCCCTGCTTTTCATCCCACTCTTCAACCTTTCAGGAGAACTACCAGCCACAATTTTTTTTTTTTTTTTTTTTTTTTGGTGTGGTACTAGGGATTGAACCCAGGGGCACTCTGAGCTACACACCCAGCCCTACTTTTTTATTTTTTTATTTTTTATTTTGAAACACTAAGTTGCGAAAGGCCTTGCTAAGTTGCTGAGACTGGCCGCAAACCTGTGATCCTCCTGTCTCAGCCTCCCAAGTACTGGGATTACAAGGGTGTGCCACCACACCCAGCTCAGTCACCATTTTTTTGTGTGTGTGTCTGTGTGTAGTACTGGGGATTGAACCCAGGGTCGTTCTATCTCCGAGCTACACCCCCCAGCCCTATTTTTTGTTCTTTATTTTGAAACAGGGTCTCACTAAGTTGCGGAGGGCCTCACTAAGTAGCTGAGGCTGGCCACGAACCTGGATCCTCCGTTCTCAGCCTCCCAAGTACTGGGATTACAAGTGTGCGCTACCATGTCTGGCCTACTTCTGTACTTTATACTCTGAGCTGCCTGAGTTACTCCAGGAGACTTTTTCTTTCCTTGTGCTAGAGATTAAACCCAGAGCCTCACACATGTTAGGCAAGTGCTCTACCACTAAGCTACACCCCCAGCCCTCAAATTCATTCTTAAAACATCTGTGTGCCCATCGGGTAGCACTATTTAGAAAACTCAGAATGGGTTATAATTGTTACTGAGTCAAATTTTCCAAGAAGCAGAACTCATCCTTGATAGGAAGCTGAGAAAGCTACATGAATTATATTAAAACAATGAAACTGTACCCAGATTCTGGTCCCAATTCTGCCATAAGTTGGCAGTGTGGCCTGGATCATGTCTCTGTACCTCAGTTTTACAGACAGGCTCTGGCTTTGATGATAAGGTCTGCAGAAAGTTCCTAGAGCAGTAAGAGCTGCAGAGTACATGCAGAAGACACCATCCCAGCCCTTGAAAGCCCTGCATGCAATCTTTTATTTTCAAGTGAACACCTCTAGGAGAGCTATGCAGCTACTTGATAAATATGTGTAACTTTTTGCATGCTCAGGTTTATTTTAGTGGAAATCTCATTACCCTGTAATGCATTTTAATGACTATCACAAGGTGATTTTTTTTTCCTTTTAGCTAGACCATTTAGTAAGAGTAGAGTCATCTAATAGAAAACTGTGGGATAGAGGCACATGGCGATAAGGACACCTTTTGTACTTTCAGGAGAAGTTGTCGATACCTTAACAATATATCTGGATCCAGTTCATCAAATTTTTTAAAAAATCTCACATATTCGTTATTGCAACAGTATTATTTTATTGCAACAGCTTGTCAAGAGCAGGCATATAGGAAAGGGGGAAGGAAGCTAGGAGACCCAGAACTAGGGACAGGGTTGCTGAAAAGGAATGAGCACTAAAGCAAATCTTTTGCTTCACAACTTTGCTTAGGGACTTTTAGTTCACAGTTAGTGGTTCCTTGCCTTCTCCTTCCCTCTCACCTGCAATCCATGCTGGAAATCCTATCAATTTAAAGGTACCTGGAAATTTAAAAAAAAAGAAGAAGAAAGAAAGAAAGAAATCTGTAATGACTATTTAAATTTAAATTTAAAATCTAATTAAAACTTAAATTTAGAATTTAAATTTACACCGCTAGTGGCCCAATATACTGTTATCTTTGTTCTGAAGGACATAGAGCCCAAGTCATTATAAATCACTTTAAAACCTCATTCCAGTCAAGTCATTGGCTCTAAATCTTAGAGTTAAAAATAAGATAATTGGAGGCTCTTTATGGAATAAAGAACTATTAAGCTATTTTAAGGGAAAGGACTACAAAATGCTTGATTATAAGCTTCTCAAGTTGAGAGGCCAAAGGTTTATCATTTTTTTCCCTGCAGAAACTAGTTTTGTCCTTTGCTGGGTCTATCTATGCTGTGTCCATAATACTTACTCAGACTATATTTGCTTAATTAAATTAAAACAGTTGTTGCCTGTGCCCTTTGAAATTCTGGACTTTCAGCAAAGGACTTTTCACTAGCCCAATATTTGCTCACCAAACTGGACATTATTAGGTGATCTGGACAGAGGTATAATTGCCTTTAGTTAGGGTCTGGGAAAAAAAAAAAGAGAGACTGGGCCAAATTAAAATAATCCATTTACTGAATACACAGAACTGAACTAGAATTGTTTGGCGCTCTATTTTCTCCTTATCTTGCAAAATCAAATTAAGCACCAGTGGAAAGAAACAGTTGAAAGAGGAGTATGGAAGAGAGAGAGAGGGGAAAAAATGTGATTTCCAATGAGACTAGAGATTTGTTCTTTATCAGCATGGTCATGTTATTCATTTGATAGCATCTATCTCAGGGGGTGTTATGTTATCTCTTGGCCAAGACTTATGAAAGTTGAGATTTGCATTGATAGGAAAAGTTTTGCAGAAGCATGGACTTTTGAGAGAATGGGAGATGTGGAAAGGTGACTGAGGCTGTGTAGTAGAGCAGTTTAGGTCTCATTATACACCCTGCTTGAGACTGATGTCATCAGCACTAGTTAGGCCAAACTTGGGGGAGGCTGCTCAGCTCAGTAGATGACCAATTGCTCAGAACCTTTAGAAAAGGAAGTGACTTGATTGAAGAGGCCATTCTTTAAATTTGTCTTACTGCTCAATTTAACCATTGCCTGTTACTGACCGCCAGCTGCCCTCCCAGCATTTGCTCCTGGGCCAACAAGGGTTTCTACCCGCCAGGTAAACTTCCTCCTTCTATATCTTATTCCCTGGGGCCACTTGCACCTTTCAAAACAGATAAATTAAATGCTCCTCCTCTCCTCCTATCAACATTAAATCTTATCTTTGGGATAAGGTGCCCCTACAGTTGTTAGTTTTGCTTAAAAGGATAATGGTGTGAATTCTAGACTCAGGACTAGGGAAATATGGGTGATGGAAACCCTGGAGGAGAAATATTAGGAGGAATAGGTCTTTTTACCCACCCTCAATTAGTATGGGATTGATAGTCCTCACCACCTGTTTCCCTTCCGGTCTTTTGTCCCAGCCACAGCCCCTTTTTGAAGAGATTCTACTGAACTCTGAAAACTGAATATGCTAAAGCCAGAGTGCTCCAGTTCATGGAGACAGTTTGATAATTGAATGGACTTTGGAAGTTCCCTGTGTTTGACTATTACCCTGGTGGAGTCACACTGGGTATATCATTGTCACATGATCCCATGTTTGTTGATGAAAATAAACAGAGAATGGTTTTCAGAAACCATTCTCAGTGCCATGGTTTGTCATAAAACAATAAATAGAAAAACCCTTGGTACGCCTGCCAACTTTTCACTCCATATCTATGAGATGGTGAAGCCCTGGCTGCATGCTATCTACAAATAAGGAATAAAACTTTTTTATTTGTACTCTATTGGACTTTGGGTTCTAAAGCATCACATTGTTTATGATGGGCGCATATGCAGTCACTGTTCTTATAATTACAAAAGCAAGCTGGTGCCATCAGAAAAATGGTCATTCTGAATAGCGAATAGTGTGTGAAATGTGAAACAACTAAATCGTAAAACCAATATGGAATTGTAAACTTCTCTGAAGACACTTCTGTCCCACTTAAATTTGTGCATTCTAAAATTTACCAAGGCCATCAAATGTAGTGACTCAAACAATTTGGAAAGATATCTGTCTTTTTAAATCCTACACTTACAGCTAAACAGAGTGTGACTTCTTTTTCCCTTGATCTTTGGAAAAGCCTGAGTGAGCTAGAATTTGCTCCCCTAAGAAGAAAGACATCAGGGGAGCCCCAAAGCAAAGAGGTTTAGGAACCCCAGTAGAAATAAAGAGCAGAGCTGAGTAGTGTCTATGACTGCTGGAGAAGTTAGGTTCCTGGGATCATTAATCCATATATCAATAGTAATAAAATGTTATTTTATTGCCGCGACCATCAGGAATCATTGAAGATATAACAGATCTGAGCCAATAATGTCCTTTCAGAGAATATGTAAAAAATAAAAATTTTGCGGCTGGGGGTTTAGCTCAGTAGTAGAGTGCTTGCCTAGCATGTGTGAAGCCCTGGGTACCATCCCTAGCACCACCAGTAATAATAATATTTTATATAGTTAAGAAGGAAAAGCATTTGATTTTTTTTCAATGGTGGGTCTCAGTTGGCCAGTGTCCTTGTTTATCCACCGAGTAACTGTTTGGCTGGCATTTGATAATTTTTTAAGAGCTATGGTTATATGCTAGTTCATTTGAGTGTGAATGATTCTTCTTCTTAAGTTTTCATTTGTTTGACTTAAATCTCTAAACCACTTGGGGAAACAGAATAGCATCTGACAGACTTTCAAACTTAACCACTATCACACATAGCACTCCACTAACACCTCTAGGAGATAGTCTTTCAAGACACTGCCTCAAGATCCCAGCCTAGGAGAGCTTCAGTTTAAAAGCCCCACTTGATTTCAGAATAGTGATTTTATTGAAAAGAGAAAAAGAAGTGAAGTCAGGTAGAAAGCAATGGAAAAGGAAAATAACCAGCAGATGGGAGGGAGTGCTGGTTCTAGGTCAGGGTTTGATACGAAGAACTATTTGATTTTGGAAAGTCTCTTGGCTCCATTGTATTCATACTTAGAGGATGATGGTGCAGCTGGGCGTGGTGGCGCATGCTTGTAACCAGTACTTGGGAGGTTGAGACAGGAGGTTCGCAGTTTCGCAGCCAACCTCAGCTTCTTAGTGAGGCCCTCCACAACTTAGCGGGACCCTGTTTCAAAATAAAGAATAAAAAAAATAGGGCTGGGGGTGTAGCTCGGAGATAGAATGCCCCTGGGTTCAATCCCCAGTACCACACAAAAAAAGAGAGAGAGAGAGAGAGAATGATGGTGCAGATGATTTCTGAAGACCCCTTTAGTTCTGAAACCCATGATTCTCAAGGAAAGGAAAACAGGAACTACAGGGCAGGAACAAAAAAGAGGTCATGGAAACCAAACCAATGTGTTTCTGGTTGACATTCACCCATTGTAGCTCATGAAGAAGTGTGTGTAATGTGACAAGAACCAGTCAGAAGTATAAAAAAGAAGAAGGAAACAAAATGAAGAAGATAGGACCTGAGAATTTATTGTCCTTCCTGAGAAATCTGAATATCAAGGGAGCTCCCACGAGATGAGGTTCACATTTCTCCAAGCCAGTTTTGACTCTGACAGGGTTACCAACTGATGGTTTGTTAGAGGGTTGAGTTGTCTACTACACTAATGTCCAGCTGACAAATCAGAGAACTCACCCAGAATAACCTGTGCTGTCGTAGTTAATCTTTCTCATTCATCTCCTTTAGCTTGCCATTTTGTTATTCAAAAGCAGCTCTAAACTTGGAGCCTTCATATATATAATCCCTCCTATAACTTGTATACTAAATGCTGTTGTTAAGGATTGGATTTCTGTTCTATTTCTCCATTCAAAAAACATAAACTTGGCTTGTGGAATAGCTCAGTGAAGAGGATATACTTAGCATGTGTGAAGCCCTGGGTGTAATCCTCAGCACCAAAAAAAAAAAATATATATATATATATATATATCTTACTTTATATTGTTTTCCTCATTGAGCCCATTTCCCCCATCATCTTTGTGTTCTACACAGGAGGAATACCATAGATCCATAACTAAGTTTAATCATTTATATGAAACTGTGCCCTTTAATCCCATCCTGACTTTGATATGTGAAGCCTTTTTTGAAAATCAGAGTATATCAAAATAAATTATATTTTATGTATCTCGCCAAAGAAAATCGATTTTCCCTTATAGAAACCATTTTGCTTTCTTGGAAGAATGTTGTGTCCAAATGCAGCTTTCGTCTTTCCACTCTCGCCTTTTTCTGGTCTGTTCAATATGTGGAAAGTACAGGCATCATAATGGCTAGAGGCAGAGTCTTCATGAGGCCAATGAAGCTTAGATTTCAAAGATGCCCCTTGCACAGAGCCCCCTTCTACTGCTCTGAGAAAGGCCCGAGCCATTTTGTTCTCATCATTTGTATTATTTTTCTCAGACAAGGTCCCAATAGTTGTGTACATTTCAGAGCCTGTAAAACCTGGATCTACCCCTGACCATGTCCTAGTTGTAATTAAGCAAGCCACTACCTTTTTATTAGGTTCGAGGATAAGAAGGTCCCATGTGAAATATGAAAGGGATGTGCAAGTAGACTATTTGCAATCTAAGAATTGGTGAATTGGATGCAAAGAAAGATAGAGGATCACTCTTGCAATTGAACAGGTCCACAGGGAAGTGGAAAGAATCCATGTAGACTTCAAAAATGCAATTAAAATCGCATTATCAGCTATAACTAGAGAATACAACAAAATGTGCGTGTCAATACCCAGAATTCTTTGCCAGTTCATCACTTTTTCAGAATGCTGAAGGGAGGCAGCAGTGGCGCAGGCTTGATCCCAGCTGCTGGGGAGGGTGAGGCATGAGGATTGTAAGTTCAAGGCTAGCCTTGGCAACTTAGCAAGACCCTGTCTCAAAATAAGAAATGAAAAAAGAGCTGGGGATAAAGCTCAGTAGTAGAGCACCTCTGGGTTCAATCCCAAATACAAAAAGAAAGAAAGAAAGAATGAATGCTGAAGGGATTTAAAAACAAACTGGACTGGTTTGGCATGGTGATGGGGGCCCTGATTCCTTTCTCTGTCCTTGAGTGTTTACTGCCAGGAAATCCTGACCAACATTGATTGCCAAGGGGTTAAAGTCACATTGTTGTTAAATTGGGAGAGAAAATTAGCAGGATTTTGTGCCCTATGTTCAGCTGTCCCGGAGTTTCAAAAACAGGAACCTGGGGCTTTATATGAGGGGACAGGGGAAGTCAAGGGGAAGAGTCACAAGGGTGATTTATCAGGGCATAGTTCCAGATAAATCGCTTACATGGAGGTGGAAGAATTTTATGCATATGCTCTGTGCCAAGAAGCCAAATGGTTGAGCAGAAGCTCATCCGAAAGTTGAAGTGGGCAGTTCTGGGAACAATCATTGTATGTGTGAAGAGGGGATTTTTTTTTTTTTTTTTTGGCGGTGCTGGGTATTGAACCCAGGGCTTCATGCATGCTAGGCAGGCAGGCGCTATACCACTGAGCCACACCCCTAGCTAAGGGGATAAGTTTATTTTCATGTTGTTTGTACTTGTGCATGTACAATTGGACTTCTTAGGTGTCCATACCATGATATTTGTATGGCAGTAACGAAAGCCAACATTTCATTAATATAAATTATACACTATATAACTCCTGGTGGACCAAGAAAATAAAATAACACCACATTTTCTCCATGTTCTGTGAAGCATCATTATCCATACAAGTTATCTTATGGTTAGAATCTAACTTTCTGGCAAAACATAATACATTTTAATTGGTGTGATTCACACATCATTTTTTTTCTCATCATCTTTTTTATTTTCCCATTAATAATACCCTCCCTGAAGAGGGGGGAAAATAAAATAAAAAACCAAAAGCAAAATGTCTGAGAAACATGGTGAGCACAATTTGCTCCTAATTGCCTTGAAGAATTAGTTAGAAGCAGCAGGCAAATCTACTCTTAGGTCCTTACATCTTGGCTTCTTTTACGGTTTGCTAAACAGTACAGTTGAAGTGAATTTGGGGGTAACAAAAGTATTTCTAGAATAACTCAAGTGTATGGTGTTGATATAATGTGCAAGTTTGTAAGTCCGATCAACATTAAAGAGTCCTTAGTGTGAATGTTATTCTGACCAGAGTAGAACAGACTTAACAGGCTGGTAAAAACCATGGACTCCTATGCTGATAATAGACTCTCTGGTCAGTGGTACTTGAAGCTAGCTACCATGGCTGCTCATGCACCCCCTCCTTCTGGCTATTCAGAAGAGAATTTTCAGCACCTCTGCTCAAAAGAAACTTTACCTTTTTTTTTTCCTTTTGTGGCACTGGAGATTGAACCCAGGGGCATTCTACCTCTGAGCTACACCCCCGGCCCTATTTTATTTTTTATCTGGAAACAGGGTCTCACTAAATTGCTGAGGGCCTCACTAAGTTGCTGAGGCTGTCCTTGAACCTGCGATCCTCCTGTCTCAGCCTTCCAAGTACTGGGATTATAAGCGTGTGCCACCATGCCTGGCTGAAACTTTACTTTTAACACATCAGAGACTTCATGTTCAGTGTACGTGCATGTGCGAACATGCACACAAATACCCCATTCACACAAACACATACACACGACTTCTAAGAGACGCAACTAGAGTTTCCTCCAGCAAAGAGATAGAAACTCCCAGTATTATCTACTCCCTTCAGCTGAGAAATTCAAGGCGTAGGAAGGGTAAATTGGTTTTCTGTAAGTCATATAGTTAACCATAGAACCAAATCTAGAACCCACATATCCTCATTTCTTATTCCAGTGCTATCAGGTATACAAATATTTTAATAGGATTGGGAGTTTAGCTCCTTATATAGTTCAATGCATCCAGTGTGGGTAACATGTTGCCCCTTCCCAGTCAGAAGAATAGTCTTGAGAATTTCACAATGTGCCTGAAAACCTTTGGTTAGTGCTATACAAGGAAATGAAAGAAAGAATTTCATGACCAACAAAACTTGATTTTGAAAGTAGCCTATTGCAAACATTAGTAACTGATGCATGTATTGATTAGTTGACCCATAAGGACATATATTTTTAAAAATAAATTCAGAACCATCTTTATTTTGCCTTTTTTTTGTAGCATTTACCCACAGGCCTCCTACATCTGTTCTTTCTGAAACAGATGGCTTCCAGAGCATTAAAAAAAGAAATAGACATTTTCTTGGCTCAATATTTCTAATCTGCTTTCAGAATGATTTTTATAGTGAACTGTGTTTTATGTGCATACTGTGTTTCATTTGTGATCTGAGTAAATTTAATCTTAAAACGCAAGATTACTTTATGTTCAACTGGGTTATTTTATCCCCGAGGTGCTGAAAAAAATTTTTTTGCTGAAAGGTTAAAAATGTATTCTGTTAAAAGCCAAAATAGACAACAGATTTTTGCATCATTTTAAAAATCAAACAAATCAGAACCATTAGCCAGCATAGGTAAAGTGTTAATAGTGTAAGTCGAAGGGGGAAAAAAGACCATAATTGGTGAAATACGTTTGGTCCCAGCAAATAATAAAGATTAATAATAAGAAGAGTGTTTTCTCATGATTAAGTGTCGTGTGTGTGTGTGTGTGTGTGTGTGTGTGTGTGTGTGATTGCTTGCAGGCAGAATGCCTCTAGGTTTAATCCCCAGCCCTTTTTGTCTTCAACTTGAAGGATTTTAGTTAGCAAAGCAAATATATATAAAGAAACAATTTTCTGAACTGGGATGGTATTCGCTATGAATGAGAAATCTCTGACTCAGCCACTTTTTCCCTTTTTCTTTGCAGCCATTTGTCATCTATGACATGAATTCCTTAATGATGGGAGAGGATAAAATCAAGTTCAAACACATCACCCCGCTGCAGGAGCAGAGCAAAGAGGTAGCCATCCGCATCTTTCAGGGATGCCAGTTTCGCTCGGTGGAAGCTGTGCAAGAGATCACAGAGTATGCCAAAAATATTCCTGGTTTTGTAAACCTTGACTTGAACGACCAAGTAACTCTCCTCAAATATGGCGTCCATGAGATCATCTACACGATGCTGGCCTCCTTGATGAATAAAGACGGGGTTCTCATATCAGAGGGCCAAGGATTCATGACAAGGGAGTTCCTCAAGAGCCTGCGGAAGCCCTTTGGTGACTTTATGGAGCCCAAGTTCGAGTTTGCTGTGAAGTTCAATGCACTGGAATTAGACGACAGCGACTTGGCAATATTTATAGCTGTCATTATTCTCAGTGGAGGTAAGATTTGTCTCTTGATCTTCATGAAGGAGGGTAGGGTGGTGGTGGGATGGCTGAAAAGTTTTTGAATTCCCTTAGTGTTCATCTGTGTTCCTTTTTACTCTATACTTATTACGTTTTTTCATACAGAAAATGCAAGTGACATCACACCATGATAGTGTCACTGCCCATGTCACATAACCAAGGAAGAATATTTCTTGTCACAGATTTGCCAAATGAAGGCTGTGAGGAACAGTTCAGGCACTACCAAGTGTTTTGGGTCAAATTATGCTCCTGCCCCACCACCAGTAAAATACTACTTTAGCCAGGTTCAGTGGTGCTCACCTGTAATCCCAGTACATGGGAGGCTGAGACAGGAGGATGACAGGTTCGCAGCCAGCCTCAACAACTTAGCGAGATCCTCAGCAACTTAGCGAGATCCTGTTTCAAAATAAAGAATAAAAAATAGGGCTGTGGGTGTAGCTCAGGGGTAGAATGCCCCTGGGTCCAATCCTCAGTATCACCAAAATAATAATAATAACAACAACAACTACTACTACTACTACTACTACTACTACTACTACTGCTACTGCTACTACTACTACTTTGAACTGCTTTCCTGACAGCAGGAATCAAGGAATATGTATCTGCTGATCTTCACATGCTTTCTTGTGTAGATCCCTCCAATGGCTTCCTTAAACTACCTTTATGATGTGGTTGGCTATGATTAAGTATGTAGTCTGAACCAAAGAGCACACGGCAGAGAAATAAACTGAGTTATATAAGCAGTTTGTTGAAATTTTGGCCTTGTGAGTATATAATCTAACTAACCAACTCTGAAAGCCAGGCTTTATACTAGTGTTACTTTCATTAGCCTCTCAGGCCTCCAAGTAGAGTAGAAGAAAGCTTTACTTTCATCTGTATCAGTAAAAATAACTTTTAACTGAGGACTGACTCCTCATACTCAAATGGACTTCAAGTAAGCTTTTTATGTGGACTCTACGGCATGTCCTCTGTTTATGAAAACTCGTCTGTTGGAGAGTGGAGTCCTATAGTTGTCTGTATGTATAACTGCACCATGTATTATAAAGAGCATGATCCACTCTAGTCTTGTGTTGTCCAATTGCAAGCAGAAAACTTCTGAAGTCAGGGGCATGGGTATTAGTAATGATAGTAATAGCAAACACCAGTGAAGTGCTTACTACTGCCAGGTAGTGTTGTTAGCACTTCATACACATTCATTTAATCTTCACAACAACCCAGGAAGGTAAGTACCATTTTCCAAATAAGGAAATGAGCCAGGCGTGGTGGCGCACGCTTGTAATCCCAGTACTTTGGGAGGGAGACCAGAGGATCCGGGTTCACAGCCAACTACAGCGCGCATGCGCGCGCGCGTGCGCGCGCAATTTCTCTCTCTCTCTCTCTCTCTCTCCTCTCTCCTCTCTCCTCTCTCTCTCTCTCTCTCTCTCTCTCTTTCTCCTCTCTCCTCTCTCTCTCTCTCTCTCTACCTAGTGAGGCCCTCCGCAACTTCGTGAGACCCAGTTTAAAAAATAAAGCATAAAAAAAATAGGGCCGGGGGTGTAGCGTGGAGGTAGAACGCCCCTGCGTTCAATCCCCAGTACCGCAAAAAAAATAAAAATAAAAAAATAAGGAAATGAAAGCACCAAAAGGTTTGCTTACTTGCCCAAGGTAACAGGGCTAGCAAAAGATGGAGCCAGGATGACGATTTGCTTCTTGACTTTTGCGAAAAATACTAGTGATTAAATGACTGGGATGCAAATAGATATGCAAATAGATGTGGCAAGGATTTACTCTGCAGCCATGAGTCCAGTGTCAAGTTGTAATTCACTTTAAAATAACATATTGATATTGTTTAATAGAACAAAAATATACTATCCAACGTGTCTGAACATTTTAACCAAATCTACCCCTTAATCTTTGACCCTGTAGGATCTTTGATTAATTCAGTGTCGAAGAATGGGATTCCACTATATTTGAAGGTTGTGGGAGGAAAAATATTAAATTTCGAAAAACCAGATTTAAAAAAGTTTATATTGTCTTAACTAGCTTATACTTAATGCATATTTTATTTAAATAATATATAGAAATATAATTATTAGCCAGGTGTGGTGGCGCACGCTTGTAATCCCAGTACTTGGGAGTCTGAGACTGGGGGTGTAGCTCGGAGGTAGAATGCCCCTGGGTTCAATCCCCAGTACCGCAAAAAAAAAAAAAAAAATATATATATATATATATAATTATTAACATTTGATGTATTTCTCATTGTTATTTTTCCCCAAACATACTATATATGTTTATCCTTTTCATTTAATTATTTTCCTTTGTCATTACATATGCTTTGTTGATTTTTAAAGTTTTTTTTTATAAAGGTAATGCATGATATTTTATAATTCAAAGAATACAGAAAGGTATAAGTAAAAAGTAAAGGTCTCTCCCCTCAGACTAAAATAGGATTAACAGAGTCCTATTTCTCCTAGCAAAATGTTTTTGTGCACATGTACATGTACAGCTACATGTATATAATATGTTATTTGAAGCACTATTTATTTTTTATTTACTTCTCCCATTTTTTTTTAATTTTTTGCGGTACTGGGGATTGAACCCAGGGGTGTTCTACCTCCGAGCTATACCCCCGGCCCGATTTTTTGTACTTTATTTTGAAACCAGGTCTCACAAAGTTGCGGAGGGCCTCACTAAGTAGCTGAGGCTGGCCGCGAACCCGGATCCTCTGGTCTCAGCCTCCCAAGTACTGGGATGACAAGCATGCGCCACCACGCCCGGCTTACTTCTCCATTTATTTTGCAGTGCTGGGGATAGGACCAAGGGCCTCATGCACACTAGGCAAGCCCTCTGCCATTGAGCTACATACGCCTCCTGCCTCCGAAGCAGCATTTTTAATGATTATAAAACATTCCATTTTACAAAGGGACCATTACATACTAAATTTTCTCTCTAAGTATATTTAGGTCCCTTATAATTTCTTAATCTTAAAAATATTGAGAAAGTTACTGGAAATGTGTTCTAAATTTTGCTCTAGTGAACGTTCTTATGTGTAAATTTCTATCCAAATTTTGGATTGTTTTTTCATTCTAAATTACCAGAAATGAAATTGCTGGCCATGAACATTTTTAATTCTTTTATTGCATCATTGCCAAACTGCTCGCTTTCCATGAAGTTTGCAGCAGTTTATAGTCCCACTACTGACACTGAAGAGGCAAAGGAGGGGGAAAGGAAGGGAGGATGAATCATAATTCTGGGCTTCGTAAACCTGAGCGATGTTGTTTTATGGGTACATGAGACAACAAGGTAGTTCCATCTAGAAAAAAAAAATACCATTACTGCCCCTAACTAGATGTCTAACAAGTTAGATTATTTAAAAAATCAGTGGTTCTTTAGGCCTTCAATTTTTTTTTTTTTTTTTTTTTTTGCGGTACCGGGGATTGAACCCAGAGGCGTTCTACCTCCGCACTACACCCCCAGCCCTATTTTTTTATACTTTATTTTGAAACCGGGTCTCATGAAGTTGCGGAGGGCCTCACTATGTAGAGAGAGAGAGAGAGAGAGACAGGGAGAGAGAGAGAGCTCGCGCTGAGGCTGGCCCCCCGGATCCTCCGGTCTCCGCCTCCCAAAGTATTGGAATTACAAGCGTGTGCCACTACGCCTGGCTTAGGCCTTCAAATTTTTAAATAATTGGGGCTGGGGATATAGCTCAGTGGTAGAGCTCTTGCCTAGCATGCATGAGACCCTAGGTTCTGTCCCCAGCACAGAAAAAAAAAACACCTCTATAAGTAAATGTGATTACATTTAATTCGATATTGCAGTTATTGGATTTAATTCATATTGGTTTATGAAAATTAAAAATGATGCCACTGAAACACAGCTGTTGTATAAACAGGTTCTTTTAGCCTTATACAGGCTGTCTTCACAATAGCCAATATTTAGATTTCATTTGATCCTCAAAAAGGAAATCTGAAGGTAGCAACCTGCCATAGATTATTAAAAATCTTTTATCTAAGCCGGGCGTGATGGTAAACACTTGTAATCCCAGTACTTGGGAGGCTGAGACAGGAGGGTCGCAGGTTTGTGGTCAGCCTCAGCTACTTAGTGAGGCCTTCCGCAACTTAGTGAGACCCTGTTTCAAAATAAAGAATAAAAAATAGGGCTGGGGGTGTAGCTCGGAGGTAGAATGCCCCTGGGTTCAATCCCTGGTACTGCAAAAAAAAAAAAAAAGAATAGAAAATAGGGCTGAGGGTGTAACTTGGAGATAGAATGTCCCTGGGTTCAATCCCCAATACTGCCAAAAAAAAAAAAAATCTTTTGTCTATAGTTATAATGAAAAAAAAACCCTATAAATAATTTTAGACTTCCTCAAATTGAAAAAAAATTACCATTGACTCATTCCTGCATCACAAAAAACAAATCCTTCCCTGACCAAAGTTTGCTTTTGTAGATGAAGTCTAAATACAAGCAGTAGATAAGAATGAATAATCTGGACCCATGTTTGTCCAACTCACAGGACTGTGATTCTCTTCATTATTCAGAGAAGCTGATTGGGTGTAGGCCAGGTAAAGAGCCGCCCAGCAGTGTCATTCCCAGCCCAAACACTGGCTTCCGGTAAGCTCTTAGGCACCTGTAGATGGTGAGATCAATATCCTAGATTGGGTTTATTCGTTTCTCAGTTAGTTTTTTCCCCTATACTGGAATTTCAGAAAGGGAAAATATTTATGTTAGCAAGAGGCTTTGATCCAGTAAACAAATTTCTGATCCTACCCAATCTTAATAAAGGTGATTATCTTCTCCTCTGCAATTTATCCAGAATTCTATCAATTGCTTTAGTGATTCAGAAAGAAGTAATTTTGGTAGGGACCCAGTTGACCTCATTCTGAGCCATAAAATCACAGAAGAGCTTTACTACAAAGGCACTTGGGACCCTAGACTGAGGGAACAGTAAGAGAAATGGGCTCCATATAAGAGGGAGGTGGTAAGAGACTAGAGAGATTAAGAGGGAGGGCCCTTATAGGTCCCAAAGGGGATTTTTGTTTTTTTGTTTTGTTTTGTTTTTGCGGTACCGGGGATTGAACCCAGGGGCGTTCTACCTCCGCGCTACACCCCCGGCCCTATTTTTTATACTTTATTTTGAAACTGGGTCTCACAAAGTTGCGGAGGGCCTCACTAAGGAGAGAGAGAGAGAGAGAGAGAGAGACAGGGAGGGAGAGAGAGAGAGAGAGAGCGAGCTAGAGAGCTGAGGCTGGCCGCGAACCCGGATCCTCTGGTCTCCACCTCCCAAAGTACTGGGATTACAAGCGTGCGCCACCATGCCCGGCCCAAAGGGGATTTTTGGATGAAAGTAACTGATTTGACCCAACTCAGAATTTGCTGGGGAAGCTGGAGTTGCTACCATAAGATCACTGTCATTCGGCTTCACCCCTAAAATCTGCTGATCCCACTTGATCTGGTACTTAGATTTGCCCTGTGAATAGCTCTCTGCCGTTCGCTGGTTCTCAAAGCCAGCTTGCTGAGAAAGATGACCTAGTTCTCAAACCGTTCTTCTGTCGCTCTTTCTTTACTGAGCTCGGGGCAAGAATTAGACTAAACAGACAGAACAGCAATACTCCAGAACGAAAGCTGAGCGCTCTGTTTCTTTTTCAGAGCATTTCACGTATATTCTATCATTAGATTCTGATGGTGTTCCAGTCTTTTTTTTCTCACTTCGTAGGAAGAAAAGTGAGGGTCATAGACATAAGCAGTTTGTCTAAGGTGCTATAGCTAGGGAGGAGTGAAACTAGGACTGAAGCTGGGTGCCCTAACTGCCACCCCCGATTGCCCTGTCCCCTCGGCCTCCTGGCTAGTGGATCTCACTCACTCTGGTGCTGGTGGCTACAACCTTTGCTCCCTTCCCCATCTTCCCTAAGGCCCAGGCCTATAAGCCAGGAAAGGAGTGCTTCCTTGTAATCACAGCAAATAATACTTCCCTTGCACCCTCTAGTCTTACTGCTGGGTGAGTGGCGTCAAGAGTAATAAAGCTGCCTCCAGCAAGGGTGTATTTGCAACTGGCGCCACAGCCTGATGCCAGCCTCACTAGCAAACTCCCAAACCCTACCCAGTGACCAAAGCCAAGTGTAAAGCTCAGGAAAGCTGACAAGCCCCAGGATGCTCTACTGGACGTTTTGCCCCCTTGAGCGTGTGCTGTTTGGTGAAGAAAAGCCTAGGAGGGTTCCAGCTGGAACTCTGCAACAGGAAAAAGCTTTTTGTTAATTCAAAACAGTTTGGAATCCATTTCAACTCTTCCTAAACTTCCAAGATATGAGGGAGGAAATTCACTGGATTTTACAATGTATTTTTCAAGGCAAATTGTCATCACTGTCTGAATGACAGAGAAGCTACAAATATCACTGCAACAGCCACAGATGGCAAGTCATCCAAGCCCCTCATTTACCCTCTGGAGCCTGGCGTGGTCATGCCAACCACCTATAGAGAAGCTCTTTTTTCCAGCAATCCCAGCACCATACCATCTCCGAAGCAGCTCTGGATAGCTGTTCTTGGAGTGGCCAGCTGTTGAGTAGGCAGGGAGAATAGGGTAGAAGGAGGAGGAATTGTTCTCATAGCTATCCACTTGCAGATCTAAGAAGAGTGGACATCCTATGTCAGTTTGATAACACCTCATTCTCTCAGGTCAATAACTGGGCTCACAATAACTGGGATGAATAGATGGATATACTTTTTAATTTGTTGGAATTAAAATAGAATCAAGCCATAACACCTGGCCCAGAATAAGTTACCCAAGAAATGGTTATTAAATGAATAATAATCTGAAATAGTAATAATCACCACCATTTGCTGAATATTTCACTGTGTGCCAGAACATATGGTCAACATTCTATATACACTCATAATCTTTGTGCAGTCTTTCCTTTAGCTCTATATGATCCATTATTATCCCCACTTTATAGATGGAGAAAATGGAAGTTCAGACAGAGAAAGCAACTTGCCCAAGGTTACAGAGCTACTAATTGATGAGGCCAAGGTTCAGACCCAGGTCTCTCAGACCTAAAATTAGCATACCTGCTGGGCATGGTGGCGCACACTTGTAATCCCAGTACTTGGGAGGCTGAGACAGGATTGTAGGTTCGCAGCCAACCTCATCAACTTATGAGGCCCTCCACAACTTAGTGAGACCCTGTTTCAAAATAAAATAGGGCTAGGGGTGTAGCTCAGAGGTAGAATCCCCTGGGTTCAATCCCCAGTAACACACACACACACACACACACACACACACACACACACACACACACT
>PVJS01017365.1:0-36245 GCA_004027185.1 Glis glis
CACTAAGGAGAGAGAGAGAGAGAGAGAGAGAGAGAGAGAGAGAGAGAGAGACAGGGAGAGAGTGAGAGCTGAGGCTGGCCGCGAACCCGGATCCTCCGGTCTCCGCCTCCCAAAGTACTGGGATTACAAGCGTGCGCCACCATGCCCGGCCAACTAATTACATTTTTAAAAATTTTCTGTCATGTTTAGCTTAGCTTGCTTGTAATACTTTATTCATTTATCTGCCAACAAGTGATATTAGACTGATTATTTACATTTAATGTTTATATTTTTATAATTCCCATTTTATTTGATGTTTAATTTTTTATCTAAAATGTATTAAATATTTAGCCTTACATTTTATGAATTAAAAAGCTTTTAAAAAAGAAAATACCACTATTTTAGCTATTATTTGAATCAAATACCCCAATTCTGGTATTATTATGTCCTCTAATATTACATTGATTTTTTTCAGATATAGCTTTATTAAAATATAATGCAAGTATCATACAATTCACTCATTTAAATAATACAATTCAGTGTTTCATAGTATATGCACAGAGTTGTGCCATTATCACCATGATCAATTTCGGAACATTTTTATCACATAAAAAATAAATTCCAGTGCCAGGCGTGGTGGCACACGCTTGTAATCCCAGTACTTGGGAGGCTGAGACCAGAGGATCTGGGTTCACGGCCAGCCTCAGCTACTTAGTGAGGCCCTCCGCAACTTAGTGAGACCCTGTTTCAAAATAAAGAATAAAAAATAGGGCTGGGGGTGTAGTCAGGAGGTAGAATGCCCTTGGGTTCAATCCCCAGTACCACAAAAAATAAAAATAAAAATAAATAAATAAATTCCATAACCATTAGTACTCATTCCTCACTTCAACCCCTCCCCCATCCCCAACTACATTGACTTTGTGTGTGTGTGGGGGGGGGGGGGATACTGGGGATTGAACCCAGGGGGTTCTACCTCCAAGTTACACCCCCAGTCCTATTTTATTTTGAAACAGGGTCTTACTAGGTTGATGAGAGTCTCACTACTTGCTGAGGCTGTCCTTGAACCTGCACTTCTCCTGTCTCAGCCTCCCAAGTACTGGGATTATAGGCGTGCGCCACCACACCCAGTTCATTGATTATTTTTAACATACTGTGTTAGTTAACTTTCTGTTGCTGTGATAAAATAATTGAGAAAAATCAACTCATGAGGAAATATTTATTTTGGCTGTGGTTTGCCCCGCTGCTTTCATGGCAAGGCAGAGCATCATGGTGGAAGTGCACAGCAGAGGAAACCTGTTCACCTCATGGTGGAGGAGAAGCTAAAGAGAGAGACAGGAAGAGGCCGGGGTCCCAATACCTTCTTTAAGAGCACAGCCTCAATAACCTAACTTCCTTTCATTAGGACCCACCTCTTAAAAGTTCCACAACCTCCAAATCGCGCCACAGGCTGGTGACCAAATCTTTAACACCTCGGCCTTTGGGGCCAATCCGGATCCAAACCCTAGCGGATGCCGTTCCTTCATAGAGTCACCTCTGAGTCCACCCCAGGAAGCTGTGGATCAGTCCCCTCACTAGACTGTACAGACTCTAACCATAACCACAGATCTGGCCGTGGCAGGGCACACCTATAATCCCAGTACTTGGAAGGCTGAGACAGGAGGATCACAAGTTCAAGAACATCCTCAGCAACTACAGAGACTCACAGAAACCTAGCAAGACCCTGTCTCAAAACAAAAAATAAAAAGGGCTGGGGTATAGCTTGGAGGTAGAATGCCTCTGGGTTCAATCCCCAGTACCACAAAACAAAAAATCAAATAGTACTTCTCTAAAATTATGTATTTATCTGTGTCTCTCTATTAGATCATGAGTTCCTTGAATATGGAGAAAACAGGAAGTAATTCTATTAATTACAATGAAATAATATTCTTACCCTGGGGGGGGGGATGGCGCACACCTGTAATCCCAGTTTTTGGGAGGCTGAGACAAGAGGATTGCAGGTTCAAAACCAGCCTCAGCAACTTAGCGAGACCCTGTTTCCAAATTAAAAAATACAGTAGGGCTGGAGGTGTAGTTCAGAGGTAGAATGTCCCTGGGTTCAATCCCCAGCACACCATACACACACACACACACACACACACACACACACACACACACACAATATTCCTTTCGGTCTTGTTGAGTGTTGGTTTAATAGGAGGAAGGACCTGAAAGCTGGACCAACTCTGGCTACATGACAAAATTGAGTTGTGAACATTCTCAAAGAAAGATTGCACTTCACCCAGGCACAACTAGCAGCACTGTCTCATCTCCCTTGAATTTCAACTATGTCTAAAATTGAGCACCATCTGTGTGTATAATAAAAAGTTATAGTCCTTAATAGCATTATAATAATTTTGAAATTTATGTATCTGAAGACTGTGCTCATAAAAATCATTAAATAAAAAAGTGTTTAAATCTATTAAGCTGGGAGCAGCCTGTACTATCAGTTACTTGGGAGGCTGAGGCAGGAGGAGGCCAGCCTGGACAACTTAATGAGACCCTGTCTCAAAAATACAAAGGGCTAGGAGTGTAGCTCAGTGGTAGAGTGCTTGCTTTGCATGTGTGAGTCTCTCGGTTCCATCCCCAGCAATGCAATAAATAAATAAATAAATAAATCTCATTTAAAATTGAAAGGGTAATTTCACTTTCATTTTCTTGTTTTCTAACCTGTTTGGTGAACAGCTTAGTCATGACCACAATTAGGTAATACATATGGAAGCAATATGTAATTTGTAAAATGCTATACAAGCCAGGCGTGGTGGCACACGCTTGTAATCCCAGTACTTGGGAGGCTGTGACAGGAGGATCCGGGTTCGTGGCCAGCCTCAGCTACTTAGTGAGGCCCTCCGCAACTTAGTGAGACCCTGTTTCAAAATAAAGAATAAAAAATAGGGCTGGGGGTGTAGCTCGGAGGTAGAATGCCCCTGGGTTCAATCCCCAGTACCCTAAAATAAATAAATAAATAAAATAAATAAAATGCTATACAAAAGAATCTTCTATTTAAGAGCTATAATTCTTATTTCCTTCCCTGGAAGGAATAATCTTATATCTGTTAAAATTTCTTAATAGGGTTTCATTTTCTTCTTCTTGTCTTTTCTTTCTTTCTTTTTCGGTACTCAGGATGGAACCCTGGGGCATTCTACCTTCGAGCTACACCCCCAGCCCGTTTTATTTATTTTTTATTGAAACAGGGTCTCACTAAGTTGCTGAGGTTGGGCTTGAACCTGTGATTCTCCTGTCTTAAGCCTCCCAAGTACTGGGATTATAGGCATGCTCCACCATACCCAGCCAGGTTTTCATTTTCAACTACATAAATTCTTGATTCTGCTCTTAGAGCCCCCTTTAGACTGCAGGCAGATATGTAGCCCCACACTGACCCTTTAGATCTGACATGTCCTTCTACCAGGCCAGGACAAACGTCTTAGGTCTGTCTCAGGCCGCCCTAGGCCTGACTTAGGTTTCTAGTTTTTAGACGCATGGAATATTTTCTTGTTTACATTCCCTCATTGTGACACTAGGTTCAATCGTGCTACCATTCTCAATAGCTTTTCTTCAAAAACACTAAAAAAACTAACTTCAAAATTATTTTAAATAATAGAGAATACTTAGCACTCCCTTACCCACCTCTCCCCAAGAAAAAAATATAACAAGTTTTAAATCTGGGAAAACAGTGTTTTTGTTTTTCATTCATATTAAATATAAATGACTGCCTGTCATGGTTTGGATTTATAATGTTCCCCAAGACCCTGAGGAGAATAAGCAGCATGTTGGAGGTGGGGCTTGGTTGCTAAGGAGGGGCTCTGGGGGTGTGGCCTTGGCTATTATATATGCTCCCCCCCCCATTTGCTCACTTGCTTCCAGCCTCCGGGATGTGAGAACAGAGCCTTTGCTCTCCCTCTCTCTGCTTCCTACGCCATGCCCTGAATTCTGCAGACCCAGTCTGACATGGACAGAACCCTGGTATCTCCAGAACTGTAAGCAAATAAATATTCCTTCTAAGCAAATAACTATTCTTTCTTCTAAGTTGTTTGATCAGGCTTACTGGGTCACAGCACTGAGAATGTTGTCTGAGACACTGCCTTACTACTCACCAACAAAAATTGTTACCCGGCTTCAGTAACCCACTCTCTACAAACTTCTAAGTAGCTTATCTGTAATTGGAACTTGGCCTTTCTGAAGGTGGGGCTTGTGGCTGCGCGTGTCCCATGCTCTTGAAGATGGCCCTGGTTGGGAGTCTTAGGCAAATGCATAATATATAGAGCATGAGATTAGACAAGATTGCGATGGGATTGAGTGTAGATGGGGAGGATAAGGGGAACACGCACTGAGCCCTGGGGCATCCAGGCAATAAAAAAGACCAGAAAGAGCCAGCAAAGGAGACTGACTGGCTAGAGGAAAACCAGGAAGCCAAACACAACAGGAGCTGGCGAGATCACCTGCCTTCCATGCTGCTGGGCACGCAAACAAGATGAGGAAAGGAATCGACCATTGCATTTACCAACTTATAAACTTTTAGCAACAATAAATTTTTTAATTTATTTTTACAAGAAACTAGGCAAAACTAGTGAGGGAGTGTTACAAACTGCAAAATTGTCACTATTGGAAACAATTTCTTGGTATGGCAGGGCAACAAAAACATTGGGTCAGATTCCACATTTGTTCAAACTTCCCTGAAATATATTATATTCCTATAAATCCTGTTCCATGAGTAATTTTATTTGAAAAATTTGGTGGATATTTGGCATGTGAAATCATACATATTGAATGAGATCAGAGGAGGATTTTCTAAAGGTTTCCTCAAGTTTTTTGGAGAGTAATTTTCTTTTCTTTTTTTTTTTTTTGCAGTACCGGGGATTGAACGCAGGGGCGTTCTACCTCCGCGCTACACCCCCGGCCCTATTTTTTTTTTTATGCTTTATTTTTGAAACCGGGTCTCACGAAGCTGTGGAGGGCCTCACTAGGTAGAGAGAGAGAGACAGAGAAAGAGGAGAGAGGAGAGAGAGAGAGAGAGAGAGACAGAGAGAGAGATAGATCGATCGCGCGCACGTGCATGCGCGCTGAGGCTGGCCGCGAACCCGGATCCTCCCGTCTCTGCCTCCCAAAGTACTGGGATTACAAGCGTGCGCCACCACGCCTGGCGAGAGTAATTTTCTTATTCAATATCAATATTTATGAGGTCCTAATAATGTGTCTTGAAGTAGTATTTTATAAAATATTTAGAATCCTTGAAAAGAGAAATTCCCTTTGAAATACCAATTATTCCTCCTTTCTTAGTTTGCCTTTCTCTTCATATTATCTCCAGGCACTTTGGTAAGAGGTTGCAAACTGAAGGACTTTGAAACAAGAAATCTTCCCAGCCTTAAACTTAAGGTAATTTTAAGTATCAAATCTGCAGGCATCCAGGGGTTTGTTCAAGAACAAAGTTTCATCTGTTTTCTGTTCATATGCATTTTAATGTGCTATATTCTAAGATTAAAGAAACAAAGTTAACAAGCTTCTAACTTTTGATTAAAACCCCTTTGGTGGGGTTTTCACATAAACATTTTATAACCCAGAAAGTTATGTAAGGATGTTGTTATTAGATGAATGAGCTAAGCTTTGAAAAGCATTGTTCCAGAATCTGAAAATTTAGCTGACTGCTTCCAGGTTTTAATATATTTCTGTGGTTAACAGGATTCCACAGTAGGGGGCATCAAAGAGATGGTAAGTTTGTACCTAGAAAATAATTATATTTTTGTATTGAACATTGAATTTACCTTTACAAAGAGAATACATTTCCATTTTGAATAGCAAAAAAGAAACCAAACATAAAAACCCGCAGAGGACTTCCATCACTCCCAGACCCAAGTTATCTGTTGTCTAACATCTTTATTGACCCCTTTGCCAATTATCCTAGATCTGTAGAGATTTTTTTTTAATATGGGCATTTTAAGGATCACAAGGAATGCATCATTAACTTTAAAGATAAGCAGTCAAGAATATTAGAATTATAGGTTATGCTTCTAAGATACCTTTTTTTTTCTGAAAAGCAACGGTTGTGGTCATAGGGATGAAATGCACAGAAACCTAGTAAACAGAGAAAGAGAGGAGGGAAAGAATCCAAGCAAGTGTATAAATGAAGTGCACGATCTGGCTCCTGCCTGCTTATCTGACCCCATCTCGTACCACCCTCCCCTACATGTGCTGTGTTCAAGCCATCCAGGTCTTTTTTCTGTTTCTCCAACATTTCCTTGGAGGCCTTCCTTGTTAACCTTATCTAAAATAGAATCCCTACTACCAACCCGCCCACCATATCATTTTGTAGAGTTCAATTATAGGCTACAACACACTCTGTAAGTGTCTCATACATTAAAATAAGCAAACAAAAAAGGTCTCTTTTCAGTATCACTAGGATGTGAGCTCTTTGAAGGCAATGCCCTTGTTTGGCTGAATTGCTAATCCCTAAAATAGCGTGCAACACTTAGAAGTGGTCAGTGAAGTATTTGTTGAATAAATGAATGTAGTTCATCTTACATGATGGTAAACTCAAGCATTCAGAACTTTAGCATATTCTCATCTATAATTTTTGGATGCCCAAGTCTGCTTAAAACTGAAACTGAGAACTGTCTTAATTTACTTGCTACTTTGTGTGACTGCCCAGCTATATGCTTACATGAAAAATAAATTTGCAAAATTGTGGTAAATATGATACCAAGGGAGGTCATAAGACACTGCCGTCTTCCTCCTTGCATATTCTTTAGAGCATAACACATATTTACTTATTTAAATTACTGCCCATGTTTCCTTGAGTGGATGTACTCTTTTCTGTGTTGTCTGGTAAAAATATTATGTCCCCAGTTTACAGAGTCTACTTAAGGATAGGAGATTCTCCAATAATTTTGTAGATCTCTTAAAAAGAAATACTATTTAGAGTGGTAGGGCATTTTTAGGCAAAAGAGAGAAAGGGGAAGCGATTGGATTCCCACAATCCCCTTCAAAGGCACACCCCCAACAACCCAAAGAACTCTCACTAGGCCCCGCCTCTTAAAGGTTTCATTGCCTCCCAATAACGCCACTCTGGGAACAAGCTTTAAGACCTGAACTTTTGGGAGAAATTTAATATTCACACTACACTAGGGATTTATTATTAGTATTGTTATTCTCTCTTTTTCTTCCTTCCTTCCTCCCTCCCTTTTTCCTGTCTTTTATTTCCTTTTCCTTCCCTCTCTCCCTCCCTTCTTTCCTTCCTTCCTTTTAATCCATTCTTGTTTAGATTTAGAAAAACATTTCCCAATATTATTTATTTGCACCAGTTTCAGGGCTCATTTTCACTTTACCAAAGAATATCCTTTAGTTGTGTTTTCACCAAGAGCTTGTTAGTGCTAAACTTTTGTAGTTTTTTTTATGACTGAAAATGCTTTTATTTTATACTTACTCTTTTTTTTTTTTTTTGCAGTACTGGGGATTGAACGCGGGGGCGTTCTACCTCCGCACTACACCCCCGGCCCTATTTTTTTATACTTTATTTTGAAACCGGGTCTCACGAAGTTGCAGAGGGCCTCACTAGGTAGACAGAGAGAGAGAGAGAGAGAGAGAGAGAGGGAGGGAGGGAGAGAGAGAGAACGCTCGCGTGTGCAAGCTGAGGCTGGCCGTGAACCCGGATCCTCCAGTCTCCGCCTCCCAAAGTACTGGGATTACAAGCGTGCACCACCACGCCCGGCCTTTATACTTACTCTTGAAAAATAATGTAGCAAACTCTTTCTTCCCTCACACCTACTTTTTCATGAATATCATGTATTTTAATTCTATGTATGTTTAACATAGTTTAGCCTCCACAAGTTAGCCTTGTTTAACAGTCAATATCATTTAGTTTAACCATAAATCTATAATTTCTTCATTCTTTATACCTTGTGCTTTTAGTGAGCTTCAATTAGGGCTCATTTGGGGGGGGGCTGGGGAAATCTCTCTCTCTCTCTCTCTCTATATATATATATATATATATACACTTTTATATATATACACATATATATTTGATATATATTTGTGTAGATCTGCTGGCATTAACTTCCTCCAGGTTTTTTATGTATATACAAATGCCTTTACTTCATCTTTATTTTCGAAGTGTATTTTAACTGAATAGAGATTTCTAGGTTGGCTCTTCTTCTCTTTCAGCACTTTGAAGATTTTACTCCATTGTTTCTGGTTTCCATATTTTTTACTGAATGGTTATCTATAAGTTTCATTGTTGCTTTTAAAATTATGCATCACTCTCTCTTTCTCTGCTGCTTTTATGATATTTTTCTTTCTCTTTAATTTTTTAACACATGTACTATGATGTGTTTAGATATTATTTTATTTATATTTATTCTGCTTGGAGTTTTCAGAGCTTCTTGAATCAATGGCTTAATGTCTTTCATCAATTTGGGAAAATTCTCAGATGCTATCTCTTCAAATATTATGTTGCCCATTCTCTTTCCCCTCCCCTTTTTGAACTTCATTTTTCATTTATAAATATATTAGATTTAAAAACATCTTATAAATCCATTTTATAATTTTCTTTTTTCTACCCTTTTTACCTTTGCATTTTAGTCTTCTGACAGATTTTCAGTTCACTAATCATCTCTTCTGCAGTTTCTAATTTGTCATTAGTCCTATATTTAGTACTTTATTTCTGAAATTTATTTATTTATTTATTTATTTATTTATCTATTTATTTATTTATGTGTGTGGTACCAGGGATTGAACCCAGGGGCATTCTATTTATTTGCTTGCTTATTTATTTATTTATTTATTTATTTATTTATTTATTTATTTATTATTGTTTTGAAACAGGGTCTTGTTAGGTTGATGAGAGTCTCATTACTTGCTGAGGCTTTCCTCGAACCTGCGATCCTCCTGTCTCAGCCTCCCAAGTACTGAGATTACAGGTGTGCACCGACACACCCAGCTCTTCTTCTTATCTTTTAAATATCCTAACAACTGTGGTTTTGTTGTTGTTGTTGTTTGTTTGTTTTTACTGTAACTATTTCCTTTCTTTCTTACATTTTCCAGAGACTTAAGATTCATACTCAGTTGTATGACTTAAAATGAATATGACTTAAAATGTCATACTCAGATGTATGTCTGTTTTTCCTCTGGGAGCTTGGCTGCTCTACTTGTCTTGAATCTCGATTTTTGTCTCCCCATTCCCATGAGTTTACTAAAAGCTCTCGGAGACTAATTTATGTTGTGGTTCTCTCTCCTAGCTATCAAGTGGCAAATGTCCTGACAGGAAAAACTGATGAGGAATGTCTAGCGTGTTCCAATTTGTTTTCCTGTCATCTAGCATGTTGACTTCCCTGGCCTGGCTACCTCGTTTGTTCTTTAATACTTCAAATAACTGTATTTTTAAAAAAATCTCATCTAGTGTTATAGTTGTTTTTGATGATAGAGCTATTTGGATAATAACTTTTCTTAAAAAACTTAACTTTAGACTTAAAAGTCTCAAGGCTATTTCATTAGTCAATCTTCCATCACTATAACAAAATAACTGACACAGGCTAACTTTGTAAGAAGGAAGATTTATCCCAATTTTGTTTTGTTTTGTTTTTTCTCTTTTGTGGTATTGGGGGTTGAATCCAGGGGCATTCTGCCTTTGAGCTACACTCCCACCCTTATTTTATTTTTTATTTTGAAACAGTGTCTCACTAAGTTGCAGAGGGCTTTGCTAAGTTGCTGAGGCTGTCCATGAACCTGCAATCCTCCTGTCTCAGCCTCCCAAGTACTGGTATTACAGGAGTGTGCCTCCATGCCTGGCTAGCTCATAGCTTTGGTGAGCATGATGCCTACTGTGTGTGTGTGGGAGGGGAGTGACCATATGTTTGCTCTCATATGTGGAAGCTAGGGAATAATTGGGATACCAGAGGAACTTCAAATAATGGAGGAGAAACTCCAGTGGAGCCAGGGTAGTGGTCTAGGGGAAGGTGGGATGGGGGGATAGAGGGAGAATCAATGAAGGAATCACTTCCATTGACATTATGTACATATGTGAGAATAGCAATGCCAATCTCAATATCCTTTATGGGGAAGGAGGGACTGGGGAGGGAGCTGGGGGAAAGCTCACCAAGTGCTGTGTGCATGTCTGTCACTACCACTGTGAACTACATTATGATGTGAGACTATAATGCACCAATAAAAGTCTAACAAAAGATAGAGGACAGGTGGTGGGTGGCAGTGACAGGAGCACATGTTGGGACAAGCGATGACATCTTCATCCAGAAAGTAGAGAGAGGATAGGAGGGGCCAGGCTTGCTCATTTTTTTTTTTTTTTTGCGGTACCGAGGATTGAACCCAGGGGCATTCTACCTCCGAGCTATACCCCTAGTCCTATTTTTTATACTTTATTTTGAAACCGGGTCTCACGAAGTTGCGGAGGGCCTCACTAAGTAGAGAGAGAGAGAGAGAGAGAGACAGAGAGAGACAGAGAGACAGAGAGACAGAGAGAGCGAGCTGAGGCTGGCTGCGAACCCGGATCCTCCGGTCTCTGCCTCCCAAAGTAGTGGGATTACAAGCGTGCGCCACCACGCCCAGCCAGGTTTGCTCATTTTACAAAAGCCTCTCCCAAGTACTCAAGAGGTTGAAGGAGCACTACCAAGGGCTCACATGAGCTACTTCATGCTCCCACTGACCTAAGGACATCCCACTAGACCTTACTTCCTAAGGGTTCCACCTTCTCCCAATGCTGCCATCCTGGATAAGAAGCCTTCAATCACAATGAGCCCTTGGGAGACATTCAACCCCCACCCAAACCAAAGCAACTATACAGTCTTTTAATGTTAAAAAGAACTATCCCATTTCCAGTTGCTACTTATTAGACTCTCATAAATCATTAGCATCCTCTAGTTACACCAAATAGTAGACAATTTTCAAAGTTGTTCTTAAAGCATCTTTTCTACCCTCTCTACTTGTGGGCTAATCATATGGGTGTTCATTATATACCTATCTCTTCCACTACCTCAATTTCATCAAAAGGGTCTTTGGCTACCCATAAAACAAACACAGCCAAAGAGATTAGAAGAGAGGGAGACATATAGCTCCTTCTTAAGTAAAGAATGTTGAGCCAAATCCTTGCCTTTGACCACTGGAAATCAGAGCAGTGGAATGCATCTTGTCCATTTTTGTTCAGAGAACAGAACTCTGTTTCTACCTTCTATAGCAAAACCCTCAGATAGTGCTTTTTATAACAAGGACTTTTCAAAATGTAACTGGTACATCACTACATTTTTCACCAGAATTATTGGTCATAATTTTAAATACTTTTTGTGATTTGGCATCAGTGTGGTTATCCATGATTCACTGAGTGTCTGTCTTGTTCCAGGCACTGAGCATGTGGTGGTAAACAACACACACATGGTGATTCTAGTCTGTGATAAAAACGCCATGCCTCAGAGAGATGAGGTAGGTAGAACTTAACCCCACTTTTCCCTGAATACTTCCAGGCTGCTGTGCTACGCTGTGTTCTCCCTCACCAATGCTTCTGAAATTGTGTGGTTTGTAGAGCCAGGTGCTTCTACATTGCATGCTGTTATTCTGTTTTCGATGGTGATAATGTCTTCTTTCTTATTGGCACCTCTCTTCTCCATGGTAACTTCTTGAAGCTGCCAGAATGATGTAACTTTTTTTTTCTTTTCCTCTCTGTTCAGCCACTCCTGCAAGGTTGCCAAGGGAAACCAGATAAGTAAGTATTAAATTTAATTTGAATATTCTGTGTCTAGGTAGAGATAAAGGGCATGACTTTTATGACATCTATTTTGAACTAGCTTCAGGCTCTTCTTGAATTTGCTGTAGGCTTTTTATCAGGCTTACAGATGTTTCAGAGTTGAGGTTCCTGGAGTGTAAGCATTGGAGGAGGAGTCCAGGCAAGGTTAGGGAAATGGGGGAAAAACAAAGCATTATGGCATATTTAAAATGGTCCTAATTTTTGTGTGTGTATGATACTGGGGATTGAGCCCAGGGGCATTCTATCTCTGAGCTATACCCCTGCCCTATTTTATGTTTAGTTTGAAACAGGGTCTCACTAGGTTGATGAGAGTCTCACTACTTGTTGAGACTGTCCTCGAACCTATGATCCTCCTGTCTCAGCCTTCCAAGTACTGGGATTACAAGTGTGTGCCACCACACCCAGCTGTCCTAATATTTCTTTAACAGACTATAGCATGACTAAGGACAGGCCTAAAGGTATTTTCCACCCATTCTCAGCAGCTTCTGCTGCCAGTTTCCAAGTGGTAAAGACCCGGTGGGAATGAAAGGCCACTCACTGAATGAAGCCTCGTAACTTCATCTTGCCTATGCTTCCCCTTCAATGAACTTGTCAGTCTATTCTCAGCTTCTCAAATTCTCACTGTCTTTAGTTCTGTGATTTTAATTGGCTTTTTCACATTGTGACAGTTGTTAACTAATTTATGCTCCAATCCCATTATTCTGTTTCCTGCTCTGTGTTGCTAGACTCCGCAAACCACATTTCACGTTTTGCCGGCTGCTCCCTGTTGGGCTCTGACGATAGAGATGGTAGAGAGATCAGAAGGCTGGAGGGAAAGGGACTTGCTTCTTCCTCTTTACTGTCACGGTCATCACAGCAATAGTTTTTAACCTTGACAGTGACAATTGGTTGCTGTAGCACCACTTGGTTTCTGTTTGCAGTTTTTCCATATTACCTTTCTGTGCCAACTGAGAGATACTAGCGCCAGCTGACCAGTGTCCTTCCTCGAAGGACTTTTCTACTCCATAAGGGTCCTGTTCCACGCCTCTACATTTTATAGTCCCAACATCTCCCTTTTGTTCCCTCCAGCCCTAAGATTAGTACTTGCTTCCTGCAGTGACAATCTTTGTGATCCCTTAGCTTCCATGTTTGTCTTTTCAATCCTTTATGTTAAATTCACTCTTTGAAATACTTTTTGTAGTTTCCCTTTTGAACTGGATCCTGACTGAAGCACGTGCCATATCATTGCTTCGTTAAATATACCATGGTTTATGGAACACTAAAAGTACATACAGGATGGCCAACATTCAAATCAATGGACCCATAGTTCCTGTATTCCAGGTAAGGAGAATCTGTGTAGCATAAGGATCTCCTGCTCCAGTAGGAGCAGGTGTATAGTCACTGATTTCTAACACACAGAAATTTACATGGGTAAATTCAGCCCAGTGCAGAAGATATGATGATAGCATGGGGGAATGGTGATGTATGGCCACCCACTGAGCTTTCTTTTCAGTTCTCCAAGATAATTGAGTGGACCCAATGGCTGAAGCTTGGGAACACAGCTTAGATCATCTGCAGCCTGGCTTTCACGGTAATTTATACTTAGCACTTGTTATATGGTCATCAAATAATTACAGAAAAATAGTCATGTCTGTTTCAGATGTTAACCATTCCTGATGCTCTAAATTCATTCCAGAAGACTTGAGTTTTCCTTTGATGCCATTTCTGTACAATATGATGAACTCCTTTTCGTATTTCTTGTAGTGCTTATTAGGTGGTGAGGCATTCTCTTTGTTTACCTTTTTTTAAAAATATAGTTTTCTTTTATTCTCATAGGATATTTTAGCTGGATATAGAATTCTGAATTGACAGTTTTATACTTTAAGTACTTGAAAAATAATTGTTTACTTCTTCTTGGATCTCATAGCTTCCGATTGAAAGACCAAAGTAATTGATTCATATTTCCCCTGGTATCATCATATTATGTTATATAAGACTGACTTGAAAACAGACTCACTACAAGTTCTTCTTGCTGGTTTGATGAAATAAATGGCAATGTTGGGGAGACCTGCATGGAATAGAAATACAGGTAACCTTTCAGCCTCCAACCAATACAACCACAAAGAAATGAATTCTGCCAACCATCTGAATATGCTAGGAAGCAGATTTTCCCCCTGTGAAGCTTCTGAATGAGAACACAGCTCAGCTTGATTACAACTTTGCAGAGGGCCTTCCTAGACTTCTAATACATAGAAACTGTGAAATAATATCTGTGTATTATTTAAAAATTTTAATGTAGTAATAGAAAACTAACACCATCTGCACAGTTACAGAATTTTGCTACCTTTTATTTTGTTGAAAATGATTTTCCTGACATATTTATGAATTTTGCCATCCTATGGCAACAAAAACTTGCAAAAATATAGCGTTCATAGAGAGCCAGGCATGGTGGCACACACTTGTAATCCCAGTACTTGGGAAGCTGAGACCGGAGGATCCGGGTTCACAGCCAGCCTCAGCTACTTAGTGAGGCCCTCCGCAAGTTGGTGAGACCCTGTTTCAAAATAAAGAATAAAAAATAGGGCTGGGGGTGTAGCTCGGAGATAGAATGCCCCTAGGTTCAATCCTCAGTACCACACACAAAAAATACCAATTTAGAGAGAGAGAGTGTGGTGTGTGTGTGTGTGTGTGTGTGTGTGTGTGTGTGTGTTACTGGGGATTGAACCCAGGGGCATTCTACCTCTGAGTGACACCACCAGTCCTTATTTTATTTTTTTGTTTGGAGTCTTGCTATGTTGCTGAGAGCCTCACTAAATTGCTGAGGCTGGCTTTGAACCTGTGATCCTCCTGTCTCACCCTCCCAAGTACTAGAAATTACAGGCATGTGCCACCACACCTAGCTCAATTTATAGTTATTAATTTCTACTTATGCATAAATAGTTTTATGAAAGGATGGGCCCAAAATGAATAGGAGTTATCTGAATACAGTAGAGTTTGAAATCATTTATTTTTTTTTTTTTGTGGTACTGAAGATTGAACCCAGAGGCATTCTACCTCCAAGCTACACCCCCAGTCCTATTGTTTTTTGTGTGGTACTGGGATTTAACCCAGGGGAATTTTACCTCTGAGCTACACCCCCATCCCTATTGTATTTTTATTTTGAAACAGGGTCTCACTAAGTTGATGAGAGTCTCACTACTTGTTGAGGCTGTCCTCGAACCTGCGATCCTCCTGTCTCAGCCTCCCAAGTACTGGGATTACAGACATGCACCACCACACCCAGCTTGAAATCATTTATTCTTTTTGTTCCTTCTACTTTATATATTCTTTAAATTTTTTTTTTGTGGTACCGGGGATTGAACGCAGGGGCGTTCTACCTCCGCGCTACGCCCCCGGCCCTATTTTTTTTATGCTTTATTTTTGAAACCGGGTCTCACGAAGTTGTGGAGGGCCTCACTAGAGAGAGAGAGAGAGAGAGAGAGAGAGAGGAGATAGATCGATCGATTGATCGATCGTGCGCGCGCGCATGCGCGCTGAGGCTGGCTGCGAACCCGGATCCTCTGGTCTCCGCCTCCCAAAGTACTGGGATTCTTTAAATTTTTTGCCACACACACACTGTTTGTAAAACCTAACAAATAATAATAATAATGACATTTGTATTGTGGAATAAAATAATTTTTTTTTCAGATGAAGGGGAAGGTGAGGAGAGAGAAGGGCATTCTGAGCAGAGAAAGCCTTCCAACGTCAGGCTAGCTTTGCATCCGGCCATAAACCACAAATAACTTAAGTAAAAATTTTCTGACTTTGCCAACATTATTTTGGTCATTAGGCAAAATCATTGAATTATGTAGATACTCAGCTATAACTTTGAATGTTATCCTAATTTAATATAATAATTATTTTATTCCAAACAAGCGAAAATGAAAACAGTGCATTCTCAAATAATAACTGATCTCTGATCACCCAGGGAGCTTTTGAAATGATATACCCTACTGGGGAGTCAAGCAGATGAGGCAGAGCTTACAAATTAACATTTTCACAAAGCTCCCAGATAATTCTTTGATTTCCCAGAATTGGAAACCACTGGATAAAACAAGTTTTGGAGACTTTTTCCAGCCTCCCCTCTCCCATAGGGATAAACAGTTTCTCACAAAATGAAAAAAAATTAAGTTATGTGATTGTCTATGGGCCTTGCAGTTGTTCTGAATTATCCAGACTAGCTGTTGTTCCAAACTGCATTACTCCAAATCACCAGCACATACAACAAACAAAACAATAGCCATGCTCTCCATGTTGTTTGGTTGTGTAGATTCAGATCTTAATAAATAGCTGTGAACTATGTGGACCTTATCCTAGGGGTAACTGTCTATGTACTTGTTAAGGAGACTGATTTACTTCATAAGTGAAATCTCAGAGTTCACAGAAATTGTTGAGCAGGCTCACCTCCATGCAGCCCTCAAATATGGTTGAAAAACTTTCATATAACATGAAACACTCTTCTCCCACCTAAAAATGCAAGTTTTCCCTTAGACACCCAGGTATTGGCTCAATGAACCTGGAGGTGCATGCCCTAGATACAGATAGGGAATAATTTGCTGGGTTTAAGTTCTAAAAAATATTTTATTCTTTGTGTGTGTGTGTGTGTGTGGTATTGGGGATTGAATGCAGGGGCATTCTACCTCTGAGCTACAACCCCAGCCCTATTTCATTATTTTTTTTTAAATTTTGAAACAGGGTCTCACTAAGTTGCAGAGGACCCCGCTAAGTTGCTGAGGCTAGCCTTGAACCTGTGATCCTCCTGTCTCAGCCTCCCAAGTACTGGGATCATAGGTGAGTAACACCACACCAGCTTTTTTTACTTGGTACTAAATAGCCAGGCTTTGAGCTTGTATTGTCCTCCAGGTGAGAGCAGGCTATTTGGAACAAGAGGAGAAGATAAGCTTATTCTCCACATCTGACTAAGGAAAAAGTACTGTCCAGAATTTAGGGGCTTAGGGAAGATGGGAAGGACTTACATTGCTTGGATATGTGAGAAGGAAACTGGAGAGAGAAAGTGGAGGCAAGCCAAGGAGGCTACAGGCCCTCTGACAAGCTTGTAAGGTTTGTCTCAGTGCGGAGAGCCAAATGAAATTAGCAGTTAATAATCTGGGTCAGTTTTCAAAATTTCTTTGCATTACAGACAAAAAAGTTTGGAATTCACAGAGATGCAAGGTAAAGTGATTTCCCCCTCATGTTTCACATGGGTAAAATGTGCTGAGAAAAATTAATCAACCTAAACTAAAAGTACAAGAATACGTGGATCTTGTTCTCTTGCCCATTTCAAGGGCTGGAGAATTCCATCTTAAACATGTCTCTTGTCCCATTTTGGATGGATTCTCAAACTCTAGGCTGTAAAAGAAAAACACACAGTCCTGTCAGGTACAAGGAATCCCAATTTTAGCCACAAATTAGACCAATCTGTCCCTTGTGTCAATAATTAAGAGTGCCAGGAATTAAGTGCAGAACAAATAAAAAAGTGATTAGAATTACAAATGAAAACAAAAGCAACCAGACTTGGACCAGAGGCTGGTTCTGTTGAATGTGCTGACTGGTCTGGGGGAAAGCCATTGCACTGTGGCTAGCCCAGGGAGTTCCAACATGGCCCTCTCTCCCCCTTGATTTTTTCCACCCATTATTCCTTCCTCACAGCATGTAGTCCATCACTATATTAAAGTGGCTGGCTCGCCCTTCCTTCCTTCCTTCCTTCCTTCCTTCCTTCCTTCCTTCCTTCCTTCCTCCCTCCCTCCCTCCCTCCCTCCCTCCCTATCTCCCTCCTTCCCACCCTCTCTCTTTCTTTCTTTCTTTCCTTCCTCCCTCCTTCCCTCCCTTCCCTCCCTTCAATTTCTGAGCTACATCCCCAGCCCTATTTTATTTTTTTGAAACAGTGTCTCACTAAGTTGCTGAGGGTCTAAGTTGCTGAGCCTGGCTTCAAACCTACAATCCTCCTGTCTCAGCCTCCCAAGTACTGGGATTACAGGCATGTGCCACCACCCCCAGTTAAGGTGGTGATTTCTTTAACAAACAAAAACAGAACTTCCAGTCTTCCTAGAGCTATGCTACATAAAACCCAAGGTAACAATATTACTTCACTCTCCCCCAAACAGAAGCTCGACCACATGAATATTATTTCATTTTAGGTTGTTTTGGAGAATATTTTTATGTCCAAATTTACTCAGTAGTTTTATAAAAGCAGCTACACATTTAGTTGAGATTCGAAATGGTACAGTGCTTTTAAAATGCTTTAAATTTATTTGAAGTGCAGCTAAAATGTATCACCCAAGTTCTGTAAGTGGGTACAATTTGTGTTCAGATTTGTATGGTTCCAATTTTCTCTAGTGTCAGCCTAGGCTACTACCATTAAATTGGTCTTGGAAATAAAAGGATGAATCCAATTAAATAATTTTTTATGTATTAGCATTTGGCCCTTGCTGAGAGAAGAATCCTTTCTTCTAAGGAAAGGACAAAGATTGGAGAGAGCCGTTCCAATAGTACTTGTGGGTTAAAAGGATACTAATACACAAGGTATTGAAAAGGGAGGAAGGAAGCAGAATATCTTAAGTGAGACCTTTTCCTCTATTTTTATTGTTAAGATGCAATTTTAACTATCATCTATCTATTTATTGATTCTAGGGATTGAACCCAGGGCATTCTACTCGGTACTGGGCAGTTTTTGGTACTGGGGATTGAACCCAGGAGCATTCTATTTGAGCTGCACCCCAGCCCTTTATTTTCTTTTTTTTTTAAATTTTGAAATAGTCTCACTAGGTTGTTGAGAATCTTGCTAAATTGGTGAGGCTGGCCTCGAACCATGATCTTCCTGTCTCAGCCTTCCAAGTACTGGGATTACAGGCATGCACCACCAGCATGCCCAGCTTTTTTTTTTTAATTTTTTAAATTTTTGGTACTGGATGTTGAACCCAGAGGCATTGTTCCTCCAAGCTACATCCCCAGCCCTATTTTATTTTTTTATTTTGAAACAGGGTCTCACTAAGTTGCTGAGGGACTTCACTAAATTGCCAAGGCTGCCCTTGAACCTGCAATCCCCAGTATTGGGATTAGAGGTGTATGCCACCACACTTGGCTTCAGGCAATTTTAACAGTATTTTAAATTGAATTTTTATTCAAACCCGCAACATGGTAACATAGAAAGAGATAAAAGAATGTAAGGAAGGTGCAGTCAAAGAACCCTTCTGGAATGTTTGACAAATTTTAAAAGTACTGGGCTAGATGGCATTAATACTTCCCTAGCTCTTTTTTTTTTTTTTTGCGGTACTGGGGATTGAACCCAGGGGCATTCTACCTCCGAGTTACACCCCCAGCCCTATTTTTTGTTCTTTATTTTGAAACAGGGTTTCACTAAGTTGCGGAGGCCTCACTAAGTAGCTGAGGCTGTCTGTGAACCTGGATCCTCCGGTCTCAGTCTCCCCAGTACTGGGATTACAAGCGTGCACCACCACGCCCGGCTCCTAGCTCTTCTTAAGTTCAAATTCTTGAATGCATCTTGTTCCTCAAAAAACATATCAACTGCCGGGCGTGGTGGCGCACGCTTGTAATCCCAGTACTTGGGAGGCTGAGACCAGAGGATCCGGGTTCACGGCTAGCCTCAGCTACTTAGTGAGGCCCTCCGCAACTTCGTGAGACCTGGTTTCAAAATAAAGAATAAAAAATAGGGCCGGGGGTGTAGCGTGGAGGTAGAACGCCCCTGGGTTCAATCGCCGGTACCGCAAAAAAAAAAAAAAAAAAAAAGAGAGAGAGAAGTCTAGGGAATATTTTTAATGTTAAGGTCATAACAAAACTATTATAAATTACAGAACAATGTAGATTGTTTTCATTTCATTAAGAGGACCCATGATTATGTAGTGGACTGAATGTTTGTATACTCCTCCCTCCCTTAATTCATATATTGCAGCCCTAACCCTCAATGTGGTGGTATTCGGAGGTGAGTCCTTTAGGAGGTAGTTAGGCTTAGATCAGGCCATGAGGGTGGTGCCCTCAGATGGGATAGAGAGCAGAGCTCTTTCTTTCTCCACCATGAGAGGACAGGTGTCTGCAAGTCAAGAAGAGGACCCTCGACAGGAAGTGAATCCTCCAGCGCTCGGTGACTTCCCAGCCTACGGAACTATACGAAATAAATATCTGTTGTTTAAGCTACCCTTGTCTCTGATATTTTGTTATAGTAGCTGGAGCTGACTAATACAGACTGTTTCAAAGGACTAGGAGTCATGGGAGGTACAGAGCAACCTTAAAAGTAAGTGATGAGGTATGTAGTCAGAGTAACACAAATAAAGATAGATTGGTACAAGTTAATCAGCTGGCCTTGTGAGAACCAGATTAAAAAAGGAATATTTGGGACTTCTATTTCTAACCATTACTGGAGTAATTTGTCTTGGATTTGTCCTCCTACCACACACAATAAGAAAATGAAACAAAATACAGGCTTTTAGGATTTTTTCTTTACTTTTTTATTTTCAACAGTTTGACTCTCATGTGCCATCTATCCATGATTTGCTTTTATTTATCCTGGTGGGGGTTTGTACAGCTTATTGGATCTGTAGATAAATATTTTCCACCAAATTTTCAGTCTTTATTCATCATTTTTTTTTCTGTCCCATTCTCTCTTCTTTTATTCTGGGACTCCAATTACCTTGTCCCAGAGGTTTCTGAAAGGGTTCCATCTTTTTTCCCCTTGTTCTCAATGATGGATAATTTCTTTTGATCTCTTTTCAATTCAATGATTCTTTCTTCTGTGATCACAAATGTACTAGTGAGTCCATCTAGTGAACTATCATTCTACTTTTCATTCTGAAATATATAGTTTCTGGCTTGGAAACTATTTTTATTTATTTATTTATTTATTTATTTATTTATTTATTTATTTATTTTTGCGGTACCAAGGATTGAACCCAGGGGCATTCTACCTCCAAGCTACACCCCCAGCCCTATTTCTTATTCTTTATTTTGAAACAGGGTCTCACTAAGTTGCGGAGGGCCTCACTAAGTAGCTGAGGCTGGCCGTGAACCCGGATCCTCCGGTCTCAGCCTCCCAAGTACTGGGATTACAGGCATGCACCATCACGCCTGTCTTGCCTTGAAATCTTTACTTCTATATACAATGTCTGGGTCCATTTGGAGTCATGCCTATTGACCTTTTTTATTTCCAAGATGTTTTCTTATTTCTTTGCATAGCTAGTAATTTTTGGTCGAACACTGAATCTTGTAGGTAATACATTATAGCAACACTGCATATTCATGTTTTTCTAATGGTTGTTGTTTTTTTATTTTTAATAGTTAACTTGCTTGGAATAAAACTGAAATGATCTCATCAATACCTCCCATGCACTCATAATTTAGTGTTTGTCCAAGAATATAGGACGATTCATGCTCAGATTTTGACATGTGCATTTCTAGGGTTATGCTACTGAACTCTCGGCTCCTTTTCAGGGAACTCTGTCCTCTTTCATACTGAGTGGACGAGGTCTCAAGATTCTGCTTCTGGATATATGGAGTTTAGGGGAATATCCTAAGGTAAAATCACCACAAATTCACAATTCTTTTTTTTTTTTTTTTTTTGCGGTACCGGGGATTGAACCCAGGGGCGTTTTACCTCTGAGCTAGACCCCCGGCCCTAATTTTTATACTTTATTCCGAAACTGGGTCTCACGAAGTTGCGGAGGGCCTCACTAAGTAGCTGAGGCTGACCGTGAACCCGGATCCTCCGGTCTCTGCCTCCCAAGTACTGGGATTACAAGCGTGCGCCACCACTCCTGGCTACAAATTCACAATTCTTACCCATTTCATTTGTGGTTCTTCAAGTGCAAACTTGCCTCTGGTTTCTACCTCTTTCTGGTAATATTTGAATTCCTGTAAATTGTGTGTGTGTGTGTGTGTGTGTGTGTGTGTGTGTGTATGTTTAAATATTTCATCCATATTTCACAATTGTTCTCTGTGGAAAGATTTGCTTGAACACTTTGCCCTATAAATATGGGAAACCAAACTTTCACTCATATTTTTGAAAAATATTTTTGCTGCATTTAGAATTCTTGCTGAGAACTCTTTCCTGTTTGTTCCCAGCATTTAAAGAGGCGTTCACTATCTTTCACCTCCGTTGTTTGTAATGAGAGTTTCGCTGGCATTCTTATCCTTTCCCTCTACGGGAAATACATTTCTTTTCCTCAGGTTGCTTAAGAATGGTTTGTGTGCTTATTAGCAGTTTAACTCTAATGTAATTGGGTGCACGTGTTTAATGAACCCCAGCTGGGGTTCAGTATTCTTCTTAGATAAATATATATATATAAGTTTTTCACAAAATTTAGGAGGACTTATAAATCTTTTTCTGCTCCCTTTGCCCTCTTCTCTCCTTCTGGAATTCTAATTATACACATTAATCTTAAGTTCTTAAAAATTATTATTTAAAGCAAAAATAATAACATTGCATAGTTTTGGGATTTATAACATATATACTAATATAATATATCACAAATTGAAACAAAATATGGAAGGATAAAATGGAATTGTACTGTCTTACATTTTATGTGCATATTAACCTTAATTAGACTGTTTTAAGTTTAATGTACATATTATAATCCCTAGAGCACCTACTGAAAACAATTCAAAGATGTATAGCTAAAAAACCAATAGAAAAATCAAAATGTAATATTAAAAATATTGATTAAGGCAAAAGAGAAAGAATGCAGAGAGAGACTAATAAATGAGACATATAGAAGACTAAAAGCAAAATGGCAAACTCAATTCCAATATAGCAATAATAACATTCATTATAAATGGATTAAACATTCCAATTAAAAGGCAAGATTATCAGATTATGTTTTTTAAATAAAAGACCCACCTGCCAAGCATGGTGGTACATGCCTGTAATCCCAGTACTTGGAGGCTGAGACAGGAGGATCACAGGTTCGCGGCCAGCCTCAGCTACTTAGTGAGGCACTCAGCAACTTAGTGAGCCCTGTTTCAAAATAAAGAATAAAAAATAGGGCTGGGGGGCGTAGCTCGGAGGTACTCCCCTGGGTTGGTATTGCCCCTGGGTTCAATCCCCAGTACCACACACACACAAAAAAAAGACCCAACTGTCCACAAGAGAATGTACTTTGAATCTAAACACACAGATAAGTTCAAAGGAAAAGGATGGAAAAAGATGTACCAGGCAAATAATAAGTACAAGAAAGTAGTGATGATAATTCTAATATCAAACAAGTTAGACTTTAAGACAAGGAGTAAAACTGATAAAACTAACAAAAGAAATATACAAATCCACAATTTTTAATACCCCTCTCTTTGTAATTGATATAACTAGTGGACAAAACAAGTTGATAAAAAAATCAATAAGGACATAAAAGATAGGTCAACCAATTTTACTTAACTGAAATTACAGAATATTTTATTCAATAACTATAGAATATGTATTCATTCAAAACGAATATGGAACTATTGCCAAATTAGCCTATTAATAGTCATAAAATAATTCTCAATAAAATTTGAAAGGTTGAGATATTATGTTCTCATAACATATTGGAATTAAATTAGAAATTAATTATAAATAAAATACCTAGCCGGGCGTGGTGGCGCACACTTGTAACCACAGTACTTGGGAGGCTGAGACAGAAGGATCGCAGGTTTGCAGCCAGCCTCAGCTACTTAGGTCCTCCACAACTTAGTGAGACCCTGTTTCAAAATAAAGAATAAAAAATAGGACTGGGGGTGTAGCTCAGAGGTAAAATGCTCCTGGGATCAATCCCCAGTACCACACACACACACACACACAAAAAAAAAAACACACACACACACAAAAGACTAAAGAATCTTCAGATAATTTGGGAACTGAACAACACATTTCTTTATAATCCATGTGTCAAAGAAAAAAACAGGAAATTGGGAAATATTTAAAACTGAGTCATAATAAAAAAGATTCACATCACATGTTATGGAAAAATATTTAGAGGGTAATTAACTTTTAAAATGCTTATATTATAAAATGGATAAGGTCTCAAATCAATGTTCTCAGTTTCTATCTTAAACTGGGAAAAGGGGGAAATTAAAAATAATTTAATAAAATAATAAAGAACAGAAATCAATAAAATAGAAAATGTACAAACAATGGAGAGTAACTAACAGTTAAAAGTGTTTTGTGGTTTTTTTGTGGTACTGGGGATTGAACCCAGAGGCATTCTACCTCTGATCTACACCTCCAGCCCTATTTTATTTTATTTTTTTTTATTTGGAAACAGGGTCTTGCTAAATTGATGCGAACCTCACTGAGTTGCTGAGGCTGGCTTCGAATCTGTGATCCTCCTGTCTCAGCCTCCCAAGTACTGGGATTACAGTCGTGCACCACCATGCCTGGCTTCAAAGTTTTTTTTTTTTTTTTGAGAGGAGTAGTAAAATTGATCAAGAGAAAACACAAATTGTAGCTGGGTGTGGTGGTACACACTTGTAATCCCAGTCCTTGGGAGGCGGAGACCAGAGGATCCGGGTTTGCAGCTAGCCTCAGCTACTTAGTGAGGTCCTCCGCAACTTAATGAGACCCTGTTTCAAAATAAAGAATAAAAAAATAGGGCTGGGGGTGTAGCTCAGAGGTAGAATGCCCCTGGGTTCAATCCCCAGTACCACACACACAAAAAAAAAGAAAACACAAATTGTTAAAATAAGCACCATATAAATCTCACAGATGTTAATGAATTTTTTGGGGGTGACGGAAATATTCTCCACCATGATCTCTATCTTCTTACATGTCTGCATTTGTTAAGATTCATTGAATTGTGCACTTAAGACCTATGCATTTTACCCTAAGTAAATTTTACCTCAATTAAAATCAGTTGACTATCACTCTGCCAATTGTGTATGCTTTTCTGCAAACCAGTGTTTAGGTGGGACTTGAACTTGTTCAACCCATTCTCTAACTTGTAAATGCAGCGTTTAACCCACTCATTTTGTGGTTACTGTAACTGCATGTTCCCATTTTCTTTCTTCTTAGATTTTAAGCTCCTTAAGAAGAGGACTGGCTCTTCTGTACGCTGTGTTCCGAGGACCTCTTATGGTAGCAACGAACTTTGTGGGTGCTTGACAGATATCTAGATTATTTCTCAACTCTCAGCATTCCATCATAATTAAAGCTGGCAGGTTTAACCCAAGCTGGGATAAGATACCAGGCATTTAAGAGGGTGAATAAGTGGAGGCTTGGGAGTGCTTGTGAATATATATTTCTCTCTTCCAAAACAGATGTAGAACACTGTGAGTTCATTTCACATTAGCTATTTATTTTCTTGTCCTTACTGAGCATGATTAAGATTTCCTGTTTTTAATGGGCCCAGAAAGTCACCTCGGTAACGTTACTTGGTTGTAAAGGCATCTTTAAAAAGTACTGGGACCCACATCCTTTTCAGAAATTTCATTAATGGAAGTGATATCATATAAGATACATAGGAAAAAAAATTCCTTAATGTCAGTTCAATGTGTATATGAATATGTACAACACTTCCATGGGAAACACTGTTTTAAAGAAATTGAAATGAGGGGAAAATATCAAATATGTTTTTGGTGTCTTGAATCTAAGATAGTGCGTAAGATTAACTTGTAAGGATGTGCCTGTGAGGGACAGGAAGGGATTAAGAGGGACAAACCTATGGGATCTCTAGCTTTCACATATGAGAGAAAACATATGACCCTTGATTTTCTGAGACTGGCCAGTCTCACTTAGCATGATATGCTCCAGTTCCATCTATTTTCCTGCAAATGACACAATTTTGTTCTTCTTTATGGCTGAGTAGAATTCCATTGTATACACACAATGGAATTTTCTTTACTTATGCCATACCACATTGCATCTGTTGACAGACACCTAGGTTGGATGCTTATTCATTGTGAATTGCCCAGATCTTAACAATTAAGCATCTTACTTGCTCTTAACAATTAAACATGTCATCTGGGAAACATTTTGTAATAAAATGTTTCATATCATTTTAAAGTTTATATGTAGGTCTATATATAACATGTATGAAGTGTGATACTGACTTTTTTACATAAAAACTTGGATACAGATATTGATTTAAAGGATGGTGAAAATTATATGATAATGATTTATACAATGCAATTAAAACATTGATAATATTTTAGCAATTATAATAATCTATTATATGATTTATTACAATGTTCAAATGTGACACATACAACTCACAATTTGTTTCTGAATAGTTTATTACTTTAGGGATTTTATTTCCATTTCTGTTGTTTCAGTAAAATTTCTTTAAATTGAAACTCGTAAAACAACAATAGCAACAACAGCAACAAAAACCCCACAAACAAAAAACACTTTCATAGGGACTTTTGTGACTCAAGAAAGGTTATTTCATTTGGAATTACTTTTAATAGGAGTAAATTATATGGGAATCTTGATTATAACCATGTAATTAGTGATTTTGCTAAAATGAAAGCAAGAGAAGAAAAGTTTATGGAATAAATATAATTAATGAATTATCTCTGTCTTTGTCTTGTGACTCATCCAGTTAACACTGGCTCATCAGCAGAACACAGAGACATGAACAATTATAATTAAATTCAATTATCTTTGGTATTTAGCTGGATTGTGATTATATTAAAAGTAGTCTTATAGATTTTATACCACCCTAGGCAGGGTAGACACAGCAGCAAAAATGGGAGATTGATTACAAACAGAGGGATTGATCAAGAAAAGTAAAGATATCAAGGAAAGGGGGAGTTAAGATTCCCATTGTCTAATGGGAAGGGAGAACACTGTGTGGTCTCAGACTGGAGTTGGTTGTATCTATGTGAACTCATGGATTTCAGTAAATATGATAAATCAATAAGATAAATAAATATAGAACTATACAGATGTGTGTATGTGATGACCTAGTAGTAGTAACCCCCCCCCCCATAGCAATGAACACACTTTCACTCAGGTTTTAAGATGAATCAGGGCTTTCTGAAGATATGACTGTTTCCATAGCTGGGCCACAATATTTGGAATATCTTGTTGAGCCAGAAAGCAATAGAGTACTTTAGGAATGATGGGACTACGTCAATAGGACACAGAGCCAACCTGATAGAGTTCCCACTGGTCCATTTGAGCATCTAATAGATAAAATGGTATTTTTCATCTAAGGGATTATAACCCACTAAACATAATAGGAAGTCATGAGTCCTTGTTATTATGAATTAATAAAGGGAATGTTTGATGAAGAATGGGCTATTTCCATTATTTCATAACTTCCTCTCCACTAAATATTTGTTAATTACAAAGAGAAGAGTAAGTTTAACTGGGCATGGTGGTGCACACTTTTAATCCCAGTACTTGGGAACCTGAGACAGGAGGATCTCAGGTTCATGGCTAACCTCGAGCAACTTAACGAGGCCCTCCTCAACTTAGAGAGACCCTGTTTCAAAATAAAAAATAAAATAAAATAATAAAGGGCTGGGAGTGTAGCCCATGGGTTCAATCCCCAGTACCACAAAAAAACAAAACAAACAAACAAAATAAAACAAAACTAAAACAAGAACAATAAAAAACAAAGAGAAGAGTAAGTTTCTAGTGGAGTGGTCTGGCAGATACCACTTTTGTCAGGTTACTAGAGCTGACTTTGTTCGTACAGGAACAAGTCAAAATGTACCATCTGATAGGATGCAGCAAGAACACAGCTTTATTTCTGTAACAGTCCTATTATGGATGCATAACCTCAATTAAGTTATGATAAAACATCAGGCAAATCCAAATTGTGGGACATTTTATAAAATATCTGGCCTGTTGCTGGGCGTGGTGGCACACGCTTGTAATCCCAGTACTTTGGGAGGCGGAGACCAGAGGATCCGGGTTCGCGGCCAGCCTCAGCTCTCTCTCTCTCTCTCTCTCTCTCTCTCTCTCCCTGTCTCTCTCTCTACTTAGTGAGGCCTTCCACAACTTCGTGAGACCCGGTTTCAAAATAAAGTATAAAAAATAGGGCCGGGGGTGTAGCGCGGAGGTAGAACGCCCCTGGGTTCAATCCCCAGTACCGCAAAAAAAAAAAAAAAAAAAAATCTGGCCTGTCATCTTCAACAGTGCTAACGTCCTGAAAACCAAGGAAAGACTGAAGAACTGTTCCAGGCTAAAGGAGACTAGAGACAGAGCAGCTGAATGCAATCCATGATTTGGAGCTGGATCCATAAAGCATTTAAAGGAACAATGGGGTCTGAGGATTAAGTTATAGTATAGTACCAGTGCTTTCTGCTTTTGATGATTGTGTCTTGAATCTGTAGGAGGATGTTCTCGTTTGTAGGAAATACACACCATTTGGGGGAGTTGATGGGGTATTGGGTTGACAAACTGTTCTCAAGAATCAGAAGAAACTTTCCCTGCTGTGGAAATTGCTTGAATTACCTTCCAGTGTGGGTCCCTTCTGACTGCAATAACATGGAGTCACCTTGGCCTGACCCCAGCTTTACATCCTGACCCTAGAACCCTACGTGCTGAGCTGAGAGCCCTTGGCCAGGATACCTCAGATGTGTCTTTTATTTTCTGGAAAATGGTTGATTGTTTTCCTTCTTTTGACTCTGCCTCTAGGATACTTACCTCGTCTCTATTTCCTTTTAACGCTAATCAAACGGTTTGGGACTACAGACTGAACTCCACCTCCTCCTGCGTCCAACAGGGTCTAATTCACCTTATTTCATTTTAAAGTCAAAAAGTAGCTTCAAAGCATTTGAAACAGAAATATTTTTGCATTTTCATTTGATGTCTTCTGTTTTCAATAGCCATTCAATCCTCAGACCGCAAAAGCCTCTGATTACAGAGCACGTTGCACACTGACCCTGGAGGGCTTATGTGATTTTCCTAGGATCATGTGGAAAATTCTAAACTTCCCCTAGTGTTATCAATCAATACTTAGACTTCAGTTCTTGTTTGTTTGCATCTGTTTATAGGACTCATTTGGCAAACTCTTTTATGATCTGTGACTCATTTATTTATGCATATTGCTGTGTCACCATGAAGAGCAGATGGCAGTAAATAAGTTTTGAGTTAATTTAAAGGTTTGAATTTCCCCTGTGTTTATAGATTCCCATTTTTAATGCTGCCTTTTTTTTTAACGCTGTCTGCTTGTGAACTTCTGAGAATATACCATACAAGCCTGTGTTTCCTTTACCTAATGTAGCACTCATGCCTAAATGTATATACCAGTGGCTAGAATATAAACTTCAGAGTTAGTTATAGCTGGGTTTAACAGGTAGCTCTTCAAACAAGTAGTTCATAATAGCTGTCTAAGTTTGGGCAAATTTCTCCATCTGTAAAACATTGACTGTTGTCTCTCCAAAAACCACCAGAAAAAAAGAAACCAAAACAATTGAGCCAACAAATCTAAGTATATTAGAGTTACTGTAATAAGGGTGAACACAGCCTTGACAGAAATTTAGAAAGATCACAGCAGGAGGAAGGGGGCAGAGAATATGGATAGGGTTAAGGGATGGGTAAATTTGAGGTGGAGAACTGGAGGCTGAGATCACAGGTTTACAGCCAGCCTCGGCAACTTAGCGAGGCCCTCAGAAACTTAGTGAGACCCTATTTTAAAATAAAAAATAAAATAGGGCTGGGGGTGTAGCTCAGAAGTAGAATGCCCATGTGTTCAATCCCCAGTACCACACATACCACACACACACATACATACACACACAAGGTGGAGAACTGGTTGGGATTGGACAGACATTATGACACAATAGCTTTGCATCTGTGGGTGTGGGGAGCATGCTGTGCCTGCCTTGTGTTACTCCATGCTGTATGGAGCAGCAGCTTCCAGGATGGGCCTAGCCTTAAGTTTCTTCATTTTATAAACCAGTAGTTTGCCACAAGCTACTCCATTTTGAGTAAAAGTGCTAAGGCGGAATGACTTGGTAACGTGTCTGAGGAAATAGATACCTGCCAGATGTTGGACATATAGAACTTACCAGAAAAAATAACCTCCAGCTGTACAGCACAATCATAAGGCACAAACTGGTAAGTAAATTAATTGTGCTAATAAAGATGATCACCTATGAACTTATCGAATGAAATTAGAGGCACTTGGATGCATGGGTATATTAAACCCATATCAGAAAAACCAGGCCTGTTAACTTGAACCACCATGGAATAATGCAATTCCCTGCCTGAAACAGAAAGGCCATCCAAGATGGTGGTATGGTGGCACACACTGACCTGTCATCTTGGCAGACCACCTGGTTAACGCATCATGAGGTCAACAGGCAATGGACTCACAACTCTGTCCCCAGGGCTTCGGTTCAGCTCCAGCTCCCTCTTGACACTGCACACTTTGAAACTGCCTGGTATCTGGACCCTCGCCTTGTACAAGTTCTGAGCCTTGAACAGTCCACATCCTGAACGGCTCTGCCCCTTGAACAAGTTCCAGTCCTCCAAGGAGTCTTTGGCTGGGTTCTACCTTATCTGACCACCTGCAGTGACTCTTTTGCATTTGTCTGTATTAGCTTTGCTTTCAGTTCTGTGTCTTGAGGCCCTGTGGCCACTATTAGCCCTTTCTTAGCCATTCCGTAATCTAGAGACCATTGCGTAAAGTGTGATGTATAACTCGAGTGTTAAAGGTATTAGTAATTAGAATTGGAATGGAATACAAGAACTTGTGATTGCCAAGGTCACAGTACCAAGTGAACCTAGAATACTCAGTGAAATAAAGCCAGCGAAATTGGTGTAGTTTGTGAATTTGTTGTTATTCAATAAATTCTGACATTGTGGAAAGACACAAATGTGTTCCGTCTGTGTTAATGGCATAACTCGCTCCTGACAGTGGTCCCAAGGGAGGCTGCCCTGCAGTTAATCTTGCTATTAAACCTACTTTAGTTGGATCATGGTCTTTTATTCCAGGACCGAGTAGCTAGATTATTTTTGCTTGTTCTTACTATTGGTTAACAAGGTGTGTCCAGTTTGAAGATTGTTTAACATTAGGATGGGAAATTTTATTAGTTTCAGTTCTCAGTAACCATATTATGTTGTGGAATTATTGTGGATATGAAATATAAATACTATATAAAAGTGAGACTGGCAGTGAGTAAATGCTCATTAAAATATTAGTTTCTGCCGGGCGTGGTGGCGCACGCTTGTAATCCCAGTACTTGGGAGGCTGAGACTGGAGGATCCAGGTTCACGGCCGGCCTCAGCTACTTAGTGAGGCCCTCTGCAACTTAGACCCTGTTTCAAAAATAAAGAATAAAAAAATAGGGCTGGGGGTGTAACTTGGAGGTAGAACGCCCTTGGGTTCAATCCCCAGTCCTGCAAAAAAAAAAAAAAAAAAACCAGTTAGTTTCTTTCTGTCTTAGCACAGCTGCTCCTCAACCTTTCTACGTGTCTTTTTTTTAAATATGGGTATCTCATTTTCATATTAATTGCATCTAAATTGGTGCTATGCCACAGTAGTAGTGCTCAGAAAAAGGTTAAGTGAGTTAATGAAAATCAAAAGGTAAAATTAGGAAAATCAGGACCAAAGTATTTTGCAGTGTTTTCCCCTCCTCCTCACTCTTCTTTTCTGTGCAGTACTTTGGAAATAAACCCAAGGGCACTCTTTCACTGAGACACACCCCCAGGCCCCCTTTCCCTTTTTGTTGTACTGGGGATTGAACCCAGAGCCATTCTACCTCCAGGCTATACCCCTAGCCCTTAAATTTTTTTTTTTTTTTTTTTTGCGGTACCAGGGATTGAACCCAGGGGCGTTCTACCTCCGCTCTACACCTCCAGCCCTATTTTTTATACTTTATTTTGAAACAGGGTCTTACAAAGTTGCGGAGGGCCTCACTAAGTAGAGAGAGAGACTGGGAGAGAGAGAGAGAGAGAGAGAGAGAGAGAGAGCTGAGGCTGGCCGCGAACCCGGATCCTCCGGTCTCCGACTCCCAAAGTACTGGGATTACAAGCGTGCGCTACCTGGCCAAATTTTTTTTTTTTAAAATAGGGTCTTGCTAGGTCTCTGAACATCTCACTAAATTGCTGAGGCTGGTCTTGAACCCATGATCCTCCTGTCTCAGCCTCTTATGTGCTGTGATTACAGCTGTGCCACCATGCCCTGGCTCCTTTTTTTTTTTTCTGTTTTGAGACAGGGGCTTGATAAATTTCCCAGGTTGATCTCGAACTTGCTATTCTCCTGCCACAGCCTCCCAAGTTGCTGGGATTACAGGTGTGCATCACCATGCTTGGCTCTTGCAGTGTTTTTTTTTTTTAAACAGGGTATCACTAGGTTGCTGAAGCTGGCCTTGAACCTGTGATCCTCTTGTCTTAGCCTCCCAAGTGCTGGGATTACAGGCATGTAATTAACTACATGGCATGTAATTACACAGCTCTTGTGGTGTTTTTAATACCAGTTTCTGCCCATAAAACTTGTTTCTTCTAAGTATAATTAATTAGTTTATTGTCTTACTAAATGTAATTTTCTCATAACTACTGCTAGAAGACAGACAAGCAAGTTCTGGGAACTTGAATAACTAAGGGAAAGTACTTAGATTTTTATGCCAAATATTTAGGTAAAATATTCAACTTTGTTAACTCTCATGGGGAAAAGTTACATAAATTAATTAAGGATCATTATTTAATGAGGGTAAGATATTTTAGGGATGCCGCAAAATCAGAATACAGTAGAAGGTCTGAAGATGGGGTTTATTTAGGGATTTTTTTTTTCTCTTTGAACTTGTAGTCCTTGCTTTTGATCACGTTCATTAGGGAACAATTTCAAAAATTGCTCATCGTTTCCTTCTGAAAGTAGTTAATTATAAGTAGTCAATTTTCTACTTTTACTGATAAATGTTCTTACATCCATAATACTCTAGTTTCCTCTCTCTCTCTCTCTCTGTCTCTCTCTCTCTCTCTCACACACACACACACACACACACACACACACACACACACACACGAATATGTTCTTAAGAATACTCTCAACCCAGAATCCCTGTGGTTTCAGAGGAGCCCTGGGTCCTCTGGGAGCCATTCACACACATCAGGTGCAATCGCTTGGATGTTTTTTCTTTCTGCTACCATTCTAGTTTCAGTGAATGCAAGCAGGGCACATCTGGTTGTATGCATGCTTCGTTAGCTGCAAGGTTAATGGAATTGTGACTTTTTAAATTTTTTTTTTTATTTTGCAGGGATAGCAGGAGGGTAAGATGAACAGGAAAGGGAAACTGAATACAATAAAATTCGATTCTCATTTTAAAAACTAGGACCTCCTTTACTCATTCATATGCACCAGGTGTAAGGAGTTGTGGTCTCAGCTAACAATTGATTATGAAAACTTTGCCAAGAAATGTCTGAGTTTCTATAGAATTTAAAGGCCCAGACCAATCTGTTTTAGTTTCTAGGCAGGAGCTAATTCTTAAGGCTACTATCGGCCTTTCTTTACTCTTTTGTTTGGCATTGCACGAATAATAGCTACCATTTATTGGCAGCTCCTAGGTGCTAAGAAGAAATTCAGTACTTTATTTTGTCTCCTCATGTCAATACTGGGACCTGTTATATTTACACTACAGAAAAAGAAACTGAGGCTTGGAGAGGTTAAATAACTCACCAAATGTTAGATATCAAGTAAATTACAGAGGCAGCACTGGGACTCAGGCTTGTTACCTCTAAAACATGGATCCTGAAGGCAATTCAGAAGAGTGATTAAGAGTGTGGACTTTGAGCCCTCCTGCCTGAGCTCAACCCCTATTATGTCATCCTGGGTAAGTGGTTGAACCCTTTTTTGTTTCAGTTACCTCATACAAAAGATGAGATTTCTAACCCAATTAAACGGGCAAAAGATCTGGACAGATAGCATATAAGCATATTAAAAAGATGCTCAGCCGGGTGTGGTGGCTCACGCTTGTAATTCTAGTACTTGGGAGGCTGAGACAGGAGGTTCGCAGGTTCGAGGACAGCCTCAGCAATTTAGTGAGTGTCTCAGCAACGTAGTGAGACCCTGTTTTCAAATAAGAAATAAAGAATCGGGCTATAGGTCAGACGTAGAAGGCCTCTGGGTTCAATTCCCAGCACTACACACACACACACACACACACACACACACACACACACACACAAAGATGCTCAATCTCGCTGGGCATGGTGGCACATGCTTGTACTCCCAGTATTGGGAGGCTGAGACCGGAGGATCCAGGTTCGCAGCCAGCCTCAGCTACTTTAGTGAGGCCCTCCGCAACTTAGTGAGACCCTGTTTCAAAATAAAGAATAAAAAACAGGGCTGGGGGTGTAGCCCAGAGGTAGAATGCCCCTGGGTTCAATCCCCAGTACCACACACACACAAAAAAAGATGTTCAATCTCATATGTCACTAGGGAGTTCCAATCTAAAACAAGTAGATACCACCACACATGTAATAGGACAGTGAAATTTCAAAACATTGACAACACCAAATACTGGTGAGGATGTGGACAACAGGGGTTCTCATTCATTGTGGGGGGAATGCAAAGCGGCAGCCACTTTGGAAGATGATTTGGCAGTTTCTTGCAAAGCTAAACATACTCTTACCATATGACCTAGCAGTCATGCTCCTTGGTATGTAGCCAAATGAGTTAAAAACTTATGTCCACCCTAAAACTTGCATGCGGATGTTTACAACAGTTTATTCATAGTTGCCCAAACTTGGAAGCAACCAGTCTGTCCTTCAATAGGTGAATGGGTAAGAACTTGTTCATCCCTATAAAGGAATATTCTTCATGAAAAGACATGAAGGAAACTTAAATGCAGATTTCTAAGTGAAAGAAGCTATTATGTAAAGGTCATATTGAATGATTTCAACCATATGACATGCTAGAAAAGGCAAACTATGAAGAAAGCAAAAAGATCAATGGTTGCCAAGGATGTAGAGGTGGGAGGAAGGGCTGAGTAGGTGGAGCATGGGGGATATGGGGGACAGTGAAACTATTTTGTATGATACTGTAAAGGTAGGTACATATCACTACATAGTTGTCAAAACCCATAGAAATGTACAACACAGAGTGTACCCTAATGTATACTCTGGACATTAGTTAATAATAATGCATCAATATTGGTTCATCAATTATAACAAAAGTACAACACTAATGCAAGATGTTAATAATTGAGGAAACTATGTGTGTGGTAAGGTTGGGATAGGTATAAGGGAACTGTCTGTACTTTCCACACAATTTTTCTGTAAACTTGAAATTCTCTAGAAGACAAAGCTTATTAATTAAAAAAGAATGTCTACTTTTCATACACACACACACACACACACACACACACAAAGCATTGTTGTATGAATTTGATGAGTAAATATACATAAAACACTTAGAACAATACTTGTACATGCCAAGTTCTGGATAAATAACAATAATAATAATGATAATAATAGTAATAATAGTAATAATAATTCTCATCGTAATGCTTCCTTGGATGTGATCAAGACTGTTGCCCTATCTTGCAAGGGGAAGCCTGAACTTTTGGTAGGAAGCATAGTATAGTCTTGGACACCTACCATAAACTCTCCTACCTTCATTTCTTCCTCTATAAACCAGGCTAATAATTGTAACTAACTCTTAGATTGTTGTGAAGACTTAATGAGCTAATGAGTAAAGGGCTTGGGATAGTGCCTGGCATGTAAGTGTACAATAAAAGCTGCTTAAAAAATCGGTTTCTGTACTATTTCTCAGTCCTTAGCACTCCATGGAACCCTGCTCAAATGTGTCACCTAGTTGTTTTTTTAATCCTTTCCTTGTTACATGTCATCCCCAAATCATGTTTCAGGTCAGCCCTTGAATATCTTTTAACTCTATGTCTCTGGCCCTCATGTGGCCATAACACTTAAAGAAGCTCAATCTCTGCTGAACAAGTGAATAGACCGCTATAGAGCTGAAACCCGGACATAACACTTCACCTGCAAGCCGATGCCGAGCATCCGACGTTGTGAGAACATTTCAGTTATAGGTCTTATGAGCAATATGAATGGCAAGTACTGGACTCACTTTCCTGAGGGTCCTCCTCCTTTACTACCAACTATGTCAAGGGCCTTTTGTTTTTGTTTTTGGCTTCTTGGATTATTCTAATATTTGGACACTTTTCCTATAATATTCACTTTCCACTTCTTGGGTTTACCACCTGGCCTGTACAGCAGTGAGTATCAGCCATTTGATCATCCCAATGGTCACAGGTTCAGAGATACATGGTTGACTTTGAATTTGAAAAGTATTCTTTCTGGCACATTAACCTCCCTTTATCAAAAAAGTTTATCTAAGCCGGGCGTGGTGGCACACGCTTGTAATCCCAGTACTTTGGGAGGCGGAGACCGGAGGATCCAGGTTCGTGGCCAGCCTCAGCTCTCTCTCTACTTAGTGAGGCCCTCTGCAACTTCGTGAGACCCGGTTTCAAAATAAAATATAAAAAAAAAATAGGGCCAGGGGTGTAGCGTGGAGGTAGAATGCCCCTGGGTTCAATCCCCGGTACCGCAAAAAAAAAAAAAAAAAAGTTTATCTAAGCTGGG
>PVJS01017366.1:0-36243 GCA_004027185.1 Glis glis
CTCTTTCTCTCTCCTTAGTGAAGCCCTCCGCAACTTCGTGAGACCCAGCTTCAAAAAATAAAGTATAAAAAATAGGGCCGGGGGTGTAGCACGGAGGTAGAACACCCCTGGGTTCAATCCCCGGTGCCGCAAAAAAAAAAAAACTCGCATAAAGTTTTAGTTGATTGCTGTGTCCTTTAAGATTATTTAATATATCTCTCTATGGAATTCATATTATTGACCCTTCTTTGTCTCTGAAACATTGGCTTCCTTTGGCTTCTGTATCACTGTACTCTCCTGAGACTACTCCTACACCTTTACCTCCTTGACTTGCTTTCAAGCTCAGCCTCCTAGGATTTCTTCGTTCTTTGTCTTTTATCTTTGAAGCCCAAAGTTTCAGCATTTTTCTCTAGAGGGATGACACAAGGATGTCTATGAAGCCAAAACCTTTCCACTGGAGTAGATGTTCAATAAACATTTAATCCAAACACATTGTATTTCCTCATACATTTAACTCTGTATCCATAAAAGTTACAAAAATAAGATGCAGAATCATATGTTTGATATAAAATTTCCATGTCATTTGGCTTTCAAATGTAAGAATTTAGAAAAAGCATAATTTTCTTTCTAGTAATTGTGAATCAGTAATTAACACAGGGAAAAAAACTAGATAGAATAATAGTGACAATAGTAGCAAAATCTGACGAGAAGGATAATATCAAAGTCTAAGACACTAGTGACAAAATAAAAATAATAATACAGCATGATTGCTGCTAATATTTTCTCACAGTCTATTTTTATGAAATTTTGGAGTTTACCCCAAAGGGGAACAGCAAATGCATATTGCTTCACAGGGTATAGAAACAACTAGGTGGAAAAGGAGAAGTGGTGAAAAGAATGTTAGAGAAAAATTTTTCACTTATTATTATTTAGAATTTCATGTATATTGAACTGACTATTGTTTTATTTTATAATTCCATGTAAATAGTTTTTTATTATCTTCATATTATTTCCACATAAGATAGCAAAGAGATTTGGAATCAATTAATTAGAGGTCTAATTGAAATTGTAAAGAAGTAAGGTTATGGGTTTCCTGTTCTATAAAAACAACCAGAGCAAATTATTTTAATTGCAAACTGCATAAAATCAGTCTGTCATCTGTTCTATTTCTCAATATTACTCAGAGATGCACCACTTATGAATATTTAAAAGGAAATATTGCGTTAACTGGTACTATTGTAGATAAAAATAAATAAAAGAATTTCACTTGCAAATATTCTTCTAAATCATTTTAGAGAATTATCCTTTTAAAAGCAAATCTGTGAAAGCTCTTGTACACGCATATAGTTTAGAATCAATATGCTACATTAATTAGAATCTGAAATTGAAAGTATATCCTTCAAAGTATTTATCCTTTGATGACTGATTATATGAAATAGCTTATGGAATTGGATTCTCTAATTGATTATCAAACTCATATTGTAAACCATCATTTTCAATTTTAGTAGAGAATGTATTGTGCATGTTAAAATTCTCGGCTCCAGGGAAGCAATAGAGAAGCTTTTAAATATATCTATAGTTTGCATATCAATATTTGTAATGAATGTTAAGGCTTTTGTTTTTCAGTAAAGTAATGCTGAAATTATGTAAACTAGTTTGGGTTATGTTCAGGAGTATGTTTCATTTGTACTGACCTTCATTTTATGAGAAGTATATTTTATGTTGTTCTGTTTTCTTGTAAGAAAAAAGCTAAGGAATAAATGAAATGTGTGTTGTATTTCAAGACACACAGTTGCACATATATAATAGGAGTGAAATTGAAACTTGGAATTTGTTGTTTGGTTTGCTGAATCTCAAGTAAATTGGAAGTTTAACCATGAAACAACTTTTGTTCTAGAAATTGCTTATCTGGAGTCCAAAAAGAAAATAATTTCAAACAAATTTTCATTGTCTTTTATTCCTAGAGATGTCTCTTTACCTTTTATAAAATACCACCATTTCATTATTTAGTTTGTAATTCATATCAGTAAGATTTAATATTTTAAGTAGGTCAATGTAAATAAACCTATTGTTAAACAATAGAGTATATGTATTATATACTGATTGTTTTACATAATCAATTTTCTAATAATTGATAGAAAGATCAATTGGTTGCTATTTTTATGAAAAAACAATTTACTCGAAATAAAAATACTGTTATAAACACTGTGACTATTCAAATTTGATGACATAGCAGAATTTTCCTTAAAATAACCTAAGTAAATTTTCCATTTCAAGGAAAACAATGCCCATTATCATTATTATTATTATTATTATTATTATTATTTTGCTGATGATAAAATTTAACTTTTTATGTGAAATTAGAATTTTGAAAAAGTTGTGTCTGTAATCAACAGCCTAGCAGCTTCTATATTTATGGATGTCTCCAATGAGTTAAGTCATGATATCAGTTATTTTTATGTTTAATATGTTATAATGGGATATGTCAAATATCAAAAGAAAAGTAGATGTGAGCAAATAGTTTCCCGATGGCCAATGCATAATATTACATATTCATATATGGATAAATATCAATTTACAGTGTAATGTAAACCAATAAATTTGAATAAAACAGAGCTCGACAAGATCAGAGAATTTTAGATTCAGCAATGCAACTAAATTTTAAGAAATTACTCCATGTTGAATTTTGTTATAGTATCAAAGAAGAATATCCACAAATATATAAAAAGGCCGACTTTTTCTTCTACAAATCTATGTAAGCATCAATTCTATTTATATACCATGGCCAAAGCAACATATCTCAACAAAATGATTGCAGAAACAGATAAAAGATCACTAGTTTATTAAGCTAAGTGTTGAAGAAATTTTTAAAAAAGAAAAACAATTGTGATCTTTTCAATAGCTTCTTTTTATGTTTAAAACTTTCCATAAGATATGTTTTTTATGTTAACAAATTTATTATTGTTAATATTTTGAATGGCAAACATCTGTATTTTGTTTCTAATTTAGTAAATATAAATCAATATGACACACATATATAAAACTATGTGAGGCCTTCAATAACTTCTAAGTTTGTAAAGGTATTATGGAAGCCAAAATTTGAGGACCACTGATACATATAAACCTAAAAAGAATAGACATTTATATTTTCAAATTTGGAAATAAATTTGTATGCTTTCCTAAGAAAGAAGCTAACAATTTGTATAAGAAATGCATATTCTTATTTTCACCTTCCATTAATAAAAGTAAACCATAATTCACAAAATATTTTGTGTTTTCTGTTTGTTTTAAATCTACATGTATAATTCTTATTCTCCACTATTTTTTCTTTGTAACCAGTAAATATGACATTAATAAAAAAGATAAATTAAATGCTTTATTTTATATTATTTTATGAATTAATTTATGCTGATGTTCTATCTGTGTTTTACTTCTATGGAAACTAGAGCCTCTTGACTTCAATGTAGTGCTTTGACATATACCTATGAGATGTAATGTCTTTAGACAGACTATGCATGGACTAAACTATAACATAGATTCATGATTAAGGTATCTGGAGGCATGTAGACCAGGGTTTGTCTCCATTATTGAAGGATGCAGACTTGCTCCAATCTTCCCAGGACATTGGCTTTGATTTGAAGCTTATTGGCTCATTGTGCAACACCAAGGCTTTAGGTATCCTGCAACAAACATCCCATATCTATTCTTGGATTAATCACTGGTAATATTTGGATTAGATCAGTTATGATTTATTCCAGAGCATAGGTACATGGCAGCTGAATCAAAACGTGGGTTATGTTAAAGAATAATATAGGGAGATTTCATAGAGTACTTTCTACTATAGTACCTGCTTTTCAATAAGATTATTCATACCTGTACACTTATTTGTTTCCTTTTTTAAAATTACATTTACGGGTGCATTGTAGTCTCACATCATAGTATAGTTCATAGTGATAGTGACATACATGTGCACAGCGCTTGGTGAGTTCCCCTGGCTCACTCCTCACTTCCCCCTTCCCCATACATGATATTGAGATTGGCATTGGTATTCTCACATATTGTACACACATTTTTAAATCTATAATTTTAGTCCTATTATAATCAGAAAAAGTTGGATTTCCAGGATCAATAATATTGAACTGCTAAAATGTGCAGAATCTGTGTTCTTAGTTATTCAAAGTTTGCATCCTTTGTGTTTGCAATCTCTTTCTCCCTCTCTCTTTACAACAGTTTAAATGGAACTTGTTATCATGAGACAAATATACTCCTAATAATTAAAAAAATAACACTCTACAGAGGGACTCAGACACTTATCATTCTGATATTTAAGTATATTATCAAGGAGCCAGGGTTAATTCAATCATTTTTCCAGCATCCACAGCATATAACTTTGATACTTACACTGCTTTTTTTCTTTATTTTTTATTGGTGCATTGTAATCATACATCTTGATGAGTTTCAGGGTGGTAGAAGTATACATGCACACATTGGTCAATTAGTGCTCCCCCAATTCCCACCCTCTTTCCCTCCCCCTTCCCTCCTCATGCTTAGCATAGTAGTTGACTTTGATAAATTTGTGTACATACATCTTGTGCATTAGGGTGTTTCCCTCATCCCCCCTCCCATCTCCCTCAGTTAAGTCGCCTTCTATACTCATCTAAGGTTTTCTCTGCCTTTGTCTAGAGTCCCTCCTATGTCCTATTCTCCCTAGCTTCTGCATATTAGGGAGAGCATCCGACTTTTCACTTTTTATGACTGACTAATCTCACTAATCATAATGTTCTCTAATTCCATCCATTTCCCTGCAAAAAAGCAGTGTAAGATAATTGAAATGAAGGCATCTTACACTGCTTTTTAAAAAAATACTTTGTTTTATTTCTGTTCTCAGATATGTTCCAAGCATCTACAGGATTAGAAAACTTTTTATGCATCATAGGGACTCACTAAATATTATAGAATAAAAGGATTACTATTCTAATAATCCATAAAGTCCTTAGTTGGTTTCTGCAGTTTAGTAGACCTATACCTTTTTCATCTCTGGAGGAGAGGAACTATCTCAATTATTTTTCATTATTTATAAAATTTATCTACTATATAACATTTATTCCTAAATGTTTTAACTTACATAGTATTTTTTTTTTTTGTGGTCTTGGGGATTGAACCCAGGAGCATCCTACCTCCAAGCTACACCCCGAGCCCTATTTTATTTTTTATTTGGAAAGAGGGTCTCAATAAGTTGCAGTGGGCTTCACTGTAAGCTGCGATCCTCCTGTCTCAATCTCCCAAGTACTGGGATTATAAGTGTGCACCACCACGCATGGACTAATAGTATTTTATAATTAATTTTATTTTTCTAATATCTGATCATAAGGGTTATTTTCCAGTTTTGGTTTTCTAATGTGTTGTGTTCAAAATTTATACTTTTGTATCCTCTTTTGTCTTGGAATTGATTGGATGCCAAATACGAATTGACTGATTTCTACAAATGTTTTAATACTGTCAAAATTATTTCCAATTCCTGGTATGATAATACACTGAAAACTTGAAAATTCCGTCTGACGTTATCATACCTTTAATCTAATAATCCAATACACCTTTCACGTATATACTAGAGTTCTAGAGATATTGCATAGAACACAACAGTTACTTCCATTATATATTCCTCTTTATTCTAAGTAATTATATATTTGTGATATCAGATCAAGATATAAGTGTCTTAATGATCACTTTGTCTGTGCTCTATTTTAATCTGTGCTGGTATTAATTGAAGAACCATGTGTTCAAGAAGAGGTAGAATTTTGCTTAAAACTGACACAAGGTATCTGGAAAGAGATCATTTTCTAATCTTTCATAGAGACAGATGCAAAAATAGTGGATTGGTGAGGCAGCGCAACATGGTGGGAACATGTGGCAGAGTTTACCTCATAGATGAGATGTGACAGAGAGAAAGAAGAGACCAGGGACCCACAGATCTCTTCAATGGCTCACTCCCAAGGACCTTCAGGCTTCTCATAAGACCCTACCTACTAAAGGCTCCACCACATCCCAATAGCACCACCTGGAGACTGAGTCTCTAACATGTGAGCCTTTGAGGGACAAATGGAAAAAAGTGGATTATATCAAGCCTTTAATGTATTATTTTCCCAAAGAAAGCTTCAAAATATATAAAATTACAAAAGAAACAGAGATATCACAGAACATCTGCTTCCACAGTTCTTGTTAAAACTGGTTCTCAGATGTAAAATATCAATATGTCAAATATTGTTATAATTTCTAAATACACTATAACATTGTGAAGACACAGTTTTCCTGCTTATTTTCTGATCTCACATAACACACTTATTAGGATAGCTTATTTTATAATCCATTATGATTTCCTGAGTTGCTTAAAAATCAGAGAACAATTTAATTTCTCTATGATTATTTTCTAGAATAGATCATGTACAGTTGGTTAAGTTACTCTTGGGAATGTGAGCTAGCAGACAATGTAGTCATGCTACGTCATCATAATGCAACCATTATAATGCATTACATTTTGAAGAATTGATGGGAATCTATAACACGTCTAGAGGATTTTACCATGCAGATTAGATATCTACTCATATATTCATTCAGTTACTTATCCTTTCATTCATTACTTACTTAGAAATATTTATAAAACACATTTTTGTGTGTGGTACTGGGATTAAACCCACAGGAATTCTACCTATGAGCTATACTCCCAGTCCTTATTATATTTTATTTTGAAGCAGGGTCTTGCTACATTGCTCAGAGTCTCACTAAATTGCTGAGGCTGGTCTTGAACTTGTGATGCTCCTGTCTCAGCCTCCCAAATACTGGGATTATAGGCATACTGACTTATAAAACTCTCCTTTAATGAAGCTTCCCTAAGTATTCATCAAACTTTCTTCCTTTTCCCTTGGGTTCACAAGTACAGTATACTTCCAACCTTACAGTAATTTGTGAGCATGCGACTAAGTTATGGGCAATGAAATCTGGCCAGATGTAATATACACTACTTCAAGCTTGTCAATACAAACACTTCCACACCATCTGCACCATAGTCTTCCCCTATCTAGGGTTAGATGTTAACTCCAAGACACATATTAAAGATATCATTTTCATGGTTTGCCAGATCCTAAATTACAATGTATGATAGAGAACTCTTACCATCTATTGTAATTAATACAAAAGAAGAATCAATTTGGCTGTGTAAAAATCCATTCAGTTATTGGAATATATATTAACAGCAGTTAATATTACTTTGAAAAAATAGTAGTTCTCACTTCTAAATAATTTCATATTTTGGCCAAGTGATGAATAAGACAGTGTTTGTGCAGAATAGTTCATATTTTATTGAGAAAGCCAAATGTTCAATAAGCCATAAATAATATATATTAGTTATAAAATAGAGATTAAATATATGTGTAAGATATGTACTATGGTGGCATAAAAGGAGAGAGGCAAAATAAAACATTTAGAAAAGGATTCCCAAAGGAAGTAGTTATTGAGATTTATTTTGAAGAACTAGCAGGGTGTGGTAGTGCACACCTGTAATTCCAGTACTTGGGAGGCTTAGACAGGAGGATTGCAGGTTCATGGCCATCCTCAGGAACATAGTGAGGCCCTCTGGAACTTAACAAGACCCTGTTTAAAGGAAAATTAAAATAGGGCCAGGTGTGTAGTTCAGAGATAGAATGCCCCTGGATTCAATCCCCAGTACCACACACACACACACACACACACACAAATAAAATAAAATAAGGAGGAGGGACCAAAGTATCCCAGAGAAAATGGCATGAAAAATGGTAGAGGATTATATATATATATATATATATATATATATATAGTAGTCATGTACATTATTTTTATATATAGTATAGTACATGTTATGAATATTAGCTAATCACTGTTTGCATCTCAATTTTTATAATCCTATTTATCCTGAAAAGAAGTAGCAGTACTATCAATGGATCTTTTTTATTTTTTATTGATGAATTATAGATGTACATGATAGTGAGGTTCATAGTGATACATTCATATATGCACACACATTTGATCTTTTTCCTTCCCCATACTTCTCTTTCCCTTCTTACTCCCCCTCACTGGATCCTCTTCCACTACTTTATTGGTCTTTTTCCTAGTTATAGTGAGCTCCCTTCTCTATCTTATTTTCTCTTTAGATTCCACATATGATAGAAATTATGTTGCCCTGATTTAATGACCTTGGCTGATCTCATTTAGCATAATATTCTCCAATTTCATCCATTTTACTGCAAATGACATACTTTTGTTTTTATTTGTGGCTGAGTAAAATTCCATTGTGTGTATATACCACATTTTCTTTATCCATTCATCTGCTGATGGTCACCTAGGATGGTTCCATAGCTAGGCTATTGTAAATTGTGCTGCTATAAACATTGTTATGCATGTATCATTGCAATATTCTGGATTTAATGCTTTTGGAAAGATACCAAGGACTAGTATACCTGGGTCATATGGTGATTCCATTTCCTGTCTTTTAAGGAATCTCCATACTGATTTCCATAGTGGTTGTACTTATTTTCAGTCCACCAACAGTGTATAAGCATTCTGTTTTCCCTAAACCCTTGCCAGCAATTATTACTATTTGTGTTTTGATGATTGCCATATTAGTGGCTCTTTCTGCTGGATTTGGGGGATTTGTGATGGATATGTTGCTTGCTTTATTATCTTGTCTCAGTCATAGCCTGTCTATTTTTAATTTTCCCTGGGGTTCATGCTCACTCCCATCAAAGTGGATTTCACATAGTAACAGATATATAAAAATTTATAATAGTTTTTAGTCCTCAATTGTATATTCTGTGGCTTTCAAGGGTAACATGAAACACTAACCCTAAAGTAAGATGTTCTGAGCTCAAGTTTCTTTCTTTGAATCTTACTAGCCATATGATTTTAAGCAAATCTCAACCTCCCTGCTCTCAGTTGTCTCGTAAGTAAATATTCTCTATACTTTCCATCTCTAACTTCTACATTATAAAACCCTGGGAGTATGAATTGCATTCTCCTTAGAAATTCTTGGATGAAACTTATTATTATCCCTCTTTCTCTCAAGCAAGCCACCATTCCACCTCTCTGAGTGAGCTCATCTATCTTTTCTAGATTACTTTCTGGGTCTACAAAAGCCTTCATGCCCCCTTCTTCTTCCCTATTTTTCCTTACAGTTGGTTTCTATACCATCTGGGTCCACTACAAGCCTGTTTTTTCCTTTCTTTTCTCATTGCAAGTGATTTCTTCTGAACATCTCAGAATCCTCAACTACAGAAATAATACAAGAGATCAAAACATTACTAAACTATGAAGCATCCAGTAGAGCCTTAATTGCCAAATTTGATGTGGAAAAATAAAAGCTTTCCCTTATTGCCTTTCTCCAGTGATTCTATTATATTTTAGGTGTGTGTGTGTGTGTGTGTGTGTGTGTGTGTGTGTATGTATGTTTGTGTGTATGAGAAAGAGAGAGAGAGAGTTGGGGTGGGAGTAGGAATTGAAATTCAAATCTCCATATAAAATTTTACAAACTCTATTATCATTGTATAAATGCATTAAGGCACAATGATCCACTTTAATGTATATAAACTTCATATTTGAAAAGTACTTCAATACACTTCAGTGTTCTTTAGTGGTTTGTTTCTCACAACTAAAGATTTTAAATTAAAAAAAAAAGCCGTGTGCCCCTTTAATGATATAGAGTATTTGAACTCTGTTTAAAGAGTTTCCTGCTTAAGCCAAGTCCTTGTGTGGAAAAACAGATACAATTATACTTAATTCCTTCTCATTCATCTTCTTTTGTACAATTTCACATTCTAATACCAATCTACTATTTCCCTTGATGCTATACTACAATGTATATTAAATCAATGGATGGCTATGTGCATGGGAGATATAAAAGTTGTATTCTGACTAATTCAAAAATCTAATAAACAAAAGTGCTTTACATGTGAATTTTTGAAAGATAGATTCAGATATAATATTGCATCATGTTTTAGTGTTCATTTGGGAATAAATGGTTTTCTGAGGCATTGTAAAGACAACTCTGCTAAAATCTGATAATTTTTTGATGTTTTTTATACTTTAATCAAATTGTTGAATCAATGCAATTATTTAACTAAGAACTAAATTGAGTATATAAGTTAGATAATTGAGATAATTATGTAGATAATTTAGTTGCAAAGCTTTATTTAATGTAAATTATTGTAACCAATTTCATATATTTGCACAATTGTTGAAATCTATTTTCCTATATAAATATTAGCTGTATCAATATGTTGTAATGTATTTAATAAGTGAATTTTTGGATTTGGTTAATCTTTACTAATTATGATAATTCAATGCCTATTCATAATGGTAATAATAGTGATTATTATGATACTGATAACAACAATAATATATAGTGCTTACTCTGTGCTATGTACTCATGTAATAATGTTACATTGATTTTTTTTAATCCACCTAAAATTCCTATGAGGTAGAAGTCTTAGTGTCAAAGTAATATGAAAAGTAGAGGTATAAAAAGGGTTAATCTTTCTCCCCAAGTTCACACAGATAGAAAGAGTGAAGGCAGTAATGTATTCCAAAACAGCTGTAGGAGGAAAGAAATCACAAGCCACTGGTCTGAATTCAGTTTGCAAAACTAACCATACATGCCATCAAAATAGTAAGAGAAAGAAATAACACTTTTCAGGTAGAGGTGGAGTGCCTTGATAACACAAAGAGAAAATAAACATTTCCACTAAAGAGGGATCATTTCAGATGGGGTAAGGCAAAGAGATTTTTGTGGGTCCTGTTTAAGGAGGGGATCAAACCCAGGTGCAGGCAACACCACAGAACACAATCAAATTCAAGTGAGGAATGAGTGGTTCTAGGAAGCCCTGTCTATTCTCATGTCCTGCTAATCGCATTGAGTCATTGGTGAGGTCTAGATCTAAAGGTGCCAAGTAGAGAAAGGGAGTGAGCATTTCTATGATAACCATGTGATAGTGGAAGACAAAAAACTATAGAAAGGTGTGCAGTTATCCAGTGGAGGACAATTACCAACAAAAACTAATACTACATTTTTTTATAACAACTAACTCTAAGTAAGGAATAGTGAAGTAAATTATGTAAAATAGTAAAACAATTAAGCTAAAACATTTCTGTTCAGCAAACGAAACCATCAAGAGTCTAAAGAGGGGCCTAGAAAATGGGAGATCTTTGCCAGCTATTCCTTTGATAGATGACTAATATCTAGAATATACAAAGTACTTAAAAGACAACATTAAAAAACAAATAACCCAATCAAGAAATGGGCAATTGAACTAAATAGACACTTCACAAAAGAAGAAATACAAATGTCCAATAAGTATATGAAAAAATATTTAACATCATAAACAATCAGGGAGATGCAAATCTATCTAACCCCAATTAGAATGGCAATCATCAAGAAGTCAAACAACAATAAATTCTGGCAAGAATGTGGGAAAATAAGGACTCTTCTACACTGTTGGTAGGATTGCAAATTAGCGCAAATGCTATGGAGATCAGTGTGGAAATTCCTCAGGAAATGGTATGGATCTATCATACGATCCAGCTATATCACTCTTATGTATCTTTCCAAAGGAATGGAAATCAGAATACTATAGTGATACATGCATACCCATGTTTATGGCAGCATAATTCACAATAGCCAAATCATGGAAACAATCTAGGTGTCCATCAACAGATAGATGGATTACAAAATTATGGGATAGGCACACAATGGAATTTGACTAAGCAATAAAGAAGAACAAAATTATGACATGTGCAAGAAAATGGACAGACCTGGAGAACATTAAGTGAGATTAGCTAGTCACAGAAAGTGAAGGATCATATGTTTTCTCTCATATGTGGAAGCTAGGGAGTAATTGGGATATAAGCGGGAAATTTAGATAATGGAGAAGAAACCGCAGTGGAGTGAGGGAGGGGGCTTAGGAGAGGGTGTGAGAGGAGAGAATTAATGAAGAAAACATTTCCATTGTTGTTATGTACATACGTGAAATTACCAATGCCAATCTCAATATTATATATGGGGCAGGAGAGGGAGTGGGAAGAGAGCCGGGGGAAGCTCACCAAGTGCTGTGTGCATGTATGTCCCTATCACTCTGAACTACATTATGATGTGAGACTACAATGCACCAATAAAAGTATATATTTAAAAAAGGAAGAAGAAGAAGAAGAAGAAGAAGAAGAAGAAGAAGAAGGAGGAGGAGGAGGAGGAGGAGGAGGAGGAGGAGGAGGTCAGGCAGAGAGGAGAGAGAGGGAACAGGGGGAGATAATAGAACTTCAGATGACAGGCAGAAGGAGCTCCTTTCTAGAAAGTGCAGAGATACCCCAGGACAATTTCTTCTGTCAAAAAATAAAAATGTAAGCTGGTCATGGTTGCAAAGGCTTGTAATCTCAGTACTTGGGAATCTGAGAAAGGGAGTTCACAAGTTCAAGACCAGCCTCAGAAATTTAGCAAGACCATCAACAACTCAGCAAGACCCTGTTTCAAAATTAAAATAAAATAAGGATTGGGGTGTAGTTCAGAGATAGAAAGCTCCTGAGTTAAGCCCCCAGTATCTATCCCCTCAAACAAAAAAAAAAGAAAAGCATTGTAAAGTCAACAAGGCCTAAGTCAAACCATCGTAAGTCAAGGACTGTCTATACACGAGAGAGATCTAGAGGATATGCATATCCTCCTGGTTCTGTTTCTTGAGAAAACTCAGATAAACCATAGAAGGAGTGGGAGATGAGGGAATTGAAAAGAGTGTTCAGCCCAGAACTAAATACTGTTATCTACCATTTACTCTTCCAGCAGTCTTGTATGGGAAAACTAAATCGAGGCTCAGAGAGGTTAAGTAATTTTCCAATAGTGCCCAGCTGTAAGGGGCAGCATCACTGGTGTCAGCTGGGTCCGGGCAACTCCAGGTCAGGTTATCTACCATCAAGTGCACATTTACCCCAGGGCGTGATACACATGCCACCAGAGGACTTGATTTACTTTGGTTCCATGGGTTGCATCCATAGGCATGCTAACTTTTAGCTACCCCAGCTCATTTTTTATTTATTTATTTATTTTTTTGCGGTACTGGGGATTGAACCCAGGGGCATTCTACCTCTGAGCTCCATCCCCAGCCCTATTTTTTATTCTTTATTTTGAAACAGAGTCTCAGTAAGTTGCAGAGAGCCTCACTAAGTAGCTGAGGCTGGCTGCGAACCCGGATCCTCCTGTCTCAGCCTCGCAAGTACTGGGATTACAAGCGTGCGCTACCACGCCCAGCAATTTTTTCTTATTTTGAAACGCTCTCACTAAATTGCTGAGGGTCTCACTGTGTTGCTGAGGATGTCTTTGAACCTGCATCAGTTTCTCAAATACTGGGATTACCGGGGTGCACCACCAGGTCTGGCCCAGAAAGGAATTTAGATGGTACACAGATTAATGTCTTTTTAATTTCATCATTACATATTTTAATTGTTGCATATTCATTTTAAAGTGTTTTAGGAAACACAAACACATCAAACTCCCAAGCCCATTGATGTTCATACTGAAGATAAAGCCCATGTTGCAGAAAGTGAGTCATTTTTTTTTTTTTTTTGCAGTACCAGTAGAAGGCAGGAGCGTTCTACCTCCGTGCTACAGCCCCGGGCCTATTTTTTATACTTTATTTTGAAACCAGGTCTCACGAAGTTGTGGAGGGCCTCACTAAGGAGAGAGAGAGAGAGAGACAGGGAGAGAGAGACAGAGAGAGAGCTGAGGCTGGCCGCGAAACCAGATCCTCCGGTCTCCGCCTCCCAAAGTACTGGGATTACAAGCTTAGAAAGTGAGTCATTTTGAAGAAAATGTCAGTAAATTCTGGTAAAGGTAGCACATGTGAAAGGCAAGGTTTTGAGGGTGGCATGAAGCTACTGCAGTTTGGGAAAGAGCATTCCTGGTGACAACTGCAGAAGGTAGGGAAAGAGAGAGAAAAGAAGCCCTGCATACCAGCTAGTCCTCCCTCTATCTCCTGGTCTGTTATAAACTACCATTTTTCAATGTGTCTGTAAAAACTAGGTCAGAGCAACCTCAGCGCTGATGCTGCAAGCTCTAGACAGCCATGACCTGTTTGGGTGGGACCCACTGGAGTAGGAGAGGGACTGCTGAAAGATGCACATGGCCACCAAGCTGCCTGGGGGCCTGATCCGTGCAGACACCGGCCACACCAGGTCCATGTGGCAGCTCATTCATACTCATGATGGAGTTATAGGTACAGGGCTCAGGGATACACAGAAACTGAGCAGAGAAGGCAGGCTCTGCACACAGGCTGGTGGCTGAGGTGGCTGAGGTGGCTGAGGTGGCAGCACTGTCACCTGCACCCCAGGGAAGCCAGGTCTGCTGCCTGCACTGCCTGAGGCACTGCCGGATACAGTGCCCTGTCCTGCCAGAGAAATGTGGCCAGGCTCCCACAGCTCCTCTGCTCACAGCTCTCCCTCCCCTGCCTGCTCAGTTTAAATGAATCACATTCCTCAAAAGGGGAGCTGGCCCCCTGCTGGCACAGATGTCATTCTTGCCTGCATCTCAGCTGGTCCTCAGTGCCTCTGTGCTGCTGCCCCCCCCAACACCCTCCAAGGCACACAGGAAAGACTTTAGAGTCAGGAAAGGCACACCTGTCCTTCCTGGTATCCTAGAACAGGGCAGGAAGCAGCCCCTGGTGATGGCAACATGTCCTTACCCAATCTCTCATGTTGGTATCTGCAGGAATGTGAATTTCTATAACAGAGGGGGGCTGACACTCACCAGATGTGTGAGCTTTCATGAACAACTTAACCTCCCTTGGCCTCTGTATCCTCATCTGCACAGTGAGAATCAAAATAGAATCTAACTGAAAAAAATTGGGGTGGATTCAAGGGGATAATAAATATAAATCTTCTAGCTGGGTATCAAGTTCAGGGCAAAGGAGGGAGCTCCCCAATGAGGGGCCTGTGGTCCTCCTGCAATGTTTGGCACAATTTGCACCAGAAAAAAATTTCTCTTCTTTTTTAATTTTTTTCATACTGGAGATTGAACCCAGGGGCATTCTACAATCTCAGCTATACCACTAGCCCTTTATTTATTTATTTATTTATTTATTTATTTATTCATATATTTTGAAACAGTGTCTGACTAAATTGCTAGGGTATATGTTGCTGAGGCTGGCTTCAAACCTGGGATCCTCTTGTCTCAGCTTCCCAAATATTGGGATTACAGGTATGGGCCATGATGCAGGCTGGACTTCGCTTTTTAAAGAGAGGAAGAAGCTTAACAGGCATGGGGGTGCGCGCCTGTAATCCCAGTGCTTACAGGGTTGAGACAGGAGGATCTCAGGTTTGAGGAGAGCCTCAGCAACTTAGCGACTTCTTCAGCAACTTAGTGAGACCCTGTTTCAGAATAAAATAAATAAAAATGGCCTGGGTGTAGCTAGGAGGTAGAATGCTCCTGAGTTCAATCCTCAGTATCAAAAAAACAAACAAAAAACAAAAAGGCAGGAAGAGCATGGGTCTTTTCACATGTGGTCACTCAGGTTGAACTTGTCTATCCTGTTCCCTGGATGAAGTGTGGCCCAAACCCCTGGCATCAGGACCCTTCTTACGGACCTCCCCTCCTCCCATCAATACCTCGGAGCCACAAGCAAATATTTCTGCCCAAGGTGGGGCTAAGAGCCCAAGTCACACTACTGGCAGGAGAATGAGCCATCTGATGCCCACTCACCTCTGCCTGGATCCTTCCTCCCTTCCAGCTCTCCCTCCTCCCTGTCTTTGCTCAGGCTGTGCTCCACACTCCACCTGCCTCCTCACAGGCACTCGTCCTCCCCACCTTTAAAGCTCCGGGCACCTGGCACCTCTTCATGACCTGGCCTATCCTCTTCATCTACACCACGGGCTGTAAGCCTTGGGGCCACCGATCAGACAGATGCAGAGCGTGGGTCAGTGTCCCCAGCCTGCAGCCCGGTGTGATGGATGCTGGGCACCATCTCTCATGTGTTTACAGATTGACACTGAGTGGGTCTGAAATGCCTATTAAAGGGACGATTTAGTGACTCCAACTTAAAGAGCTTACCCAGGGAACTCAGCTCACCTGGGATTAGTGGCCAACAGTGCTGGAGCCTGAAGGCCATTCCTGTACCCAGCTGCCACCCTGTAAGGGGAAAACCTGCAGCTTTAGAGGAACTGGAGGATGAGAATCCAGGGGTTAGGTTCAGTCATGCCAAGGCCTCTGTCAGCTGGCAAGGTGTGTCAAGGTTCCTTAAGAACCAGGAAGATGCTCTGGGTGGGTTTTTCGGACCACACATTTACTGCCTGAGATGGAAACACCTGGGAACCAGAACTTGTCTTGGGAAACAGTCCCTTCTGGCCACCCTCCAGCCCTGCAGGCTGCTGTCTCTTGTCACACATCCTCTGCTCTGACCTCAAGGACATCTGGCTCCCTAGTCAGCACCCTGTGGAAAGGTGGGCTTGCTTCAGGGCCCATACCTGGGTCAGGCCTCTCAGAGGAGCTGCCCTGTGTCACTGCTCTTAAAAGGAGTAAATGTCACCATAGAAAGACTGATCTGAATACATGATACAGTGAAAGAACTTAGCAGCCATCACTGGGGCCCTAAGTCACTCTAGAGATGCACCCCACAACTTCCCTGACCCAACACAGTCTGCTCGAGGGGGTTTCCTCGTGCTATTGTGGATGCCTCCACAAAATGAAGACACACCAATAGCACCTAGTGGTCTCATTGGTCCTTCTGAAAATGGTAACCAGGTAGCACCAATGTCACTGTGTCACACAGAGTCTGCTTTTCTGTCTCACAGGCAGCTCAGAGCCCTGTCCCTTCTGATGCACTTTGAATCATTTATTGCTATTGGGGCATCTCAATAGGTCTCTGGAGTCATTTTTCCATTTAGGTTTATGGATTAACTCTCAGTGCTACATTACTACCCACTGCTCAAACTGCAGTGTGCCCGGCCCGATTCTGTGTAAGGAGGATGCAAAACACTCAAATATCAGTGATCATCCTTCAGGAGCATAATTTTATTATAAGAGTCATGAAAAACAGTATTTTAATCAGCACCATCTCAGGGAAGGGGGTAGAGTCCCATAAGAACCAGGCTCTGAGGTTTGTCCCAAGTGAGGGAGGAGGGGCTCCCTTGGTCTCCGCCCACAGCCAGGTGAGCCAGGGACTGGAATCCCTCTGGAGAAGCCCCAGGCTTTCAACTTCTCCCTTTGGCAGCTGTTTCAATCCAGGTCTGGATGATGTCCACATCATGACTTCAAAACCCCTGGAGCTGAGAGACAGATTAGCACTAGTTAATAGTCACATGATATAAAGATAAATGTAAACATCATGCTGTACCCCATACATGTGTACAATTATGACATATCAATTGGAAATGATATAATAAACACATATGTAAAAGAAACTGCTTTCCTTCCCCACCTCCTTGGTTTTGACTCTCAGCTGTCCTGTGTCATTGGTGCCACTTTCCTTCTGAAAAACCCAGAGCGCCTCAGGCCTCTTTTTCCTGGGGACACTTTATTATGGGACACGGGGCCTGTCTTTGAGGCCGTCTTACCAGTGCATGACCTTGGGCGCCAGTTGCCCTGGTCCTGGTGACCCTTCTGTACAGGCTGAGGTCCCACCAGGGGGTGGCCGCTGGAGGGCGAGTTCACTTCTGAAGAGGTTTCCTGGCAGGAGATGCTGCTCTCTGGCTTCCCTACACAGCTTCTTGTGCTTTGAAGTCAGGGCTTGTGATGCCTCCTGCATGGTTCTTATTGCTGAGAATTGCTTTGGCTATTCTGGGTCTTTTGTTTCTCCATATGAAATTAATGACTGGTTTTTCTAGATCTGTGAAAAATGATGTGGGTATTTTGATAGGGATTGCGTTGACTCTGTAGATCACTTTTGGCAGAATGGCCATTTTGATAATATTTATTCTGCCTATCCAAGAGCAGGGGAGATCTTTCCATCTTCTAAGCTCTTCTTCAATTTCTTTCTTATGTTTTATAATTTTCATTGTAGAGGTCTTTACCTCTTTGGTTAGGTTTATTCCTAGGTATTTAATTGGTTTTGAAGTTGTTGTGAATGAAATTGTTTCCTGGATTCATGGATTGGCATATATGAAAGCTACTGATTTTGTTAGGTTGATCTTGTATCCTGCTACTTTGCTGAATTTGTTAACCAGCTCTAGTAGACTTTTGGTTGAATTTTTTGGGTCTTCTAGATGTAGGATCACAACATCAAATAAAGATAATTTTAATTCTTCTTTTTCTATTTTAATACCTTTGATATCCTTCTCTTGTCTTATTGCTCTGGCAAGAGTCTCGAGGACTATATTGAAGAGGAGTGGTGATAGTGGGCATCCTTGTCTTATTCCTGATTTTAAGGGGAATTCCCGCAGTTTTTCCCCATTCAATATGATGTTGGCTTTGGGTTTGTTATACATTGCCTTAATGATGCTGAGGTACATTCCTTCTATTCCGATTTTCTGTAAAGTTTTTAACATAAATAGGTGTTGGATTTTGTCAAATGCTTTTTCAGCATCTATTGAGATGATCATGTGATTTTTGTTTTTAGTTTGGTTTATGTCTTGTTTTGCGTATGTTGAACCAGCCTTGCTTTCCTGGGATGAAACCTACTTGGTCATGGTGTACAATTTTCTTGATATGATTTTGTTTGTGCATGGCTAGTATTTTGTTTAGAATTTTTGCATCTATGTTCATCAATTATATTGGTCTGTAATTCTCTTTTCTTGAGGTATCTTTATTTGGCTTTGGTATTAATGTGATGCTGGCCTCGTAGAAGGAATTTGGAAGAATTCCATCTCTTTTGACTTCATGGAATAACTTGTGAAGTATTGGGTTTAGTTCTACTTCTGTAAAGGTTTTGTAGAATTCAGCTGGAAAGTCATCTGAACCTGGGATTTTCTTTGATGGCAGACTTTTTATTGCTATTTCTATCTCTGTGCTTGCTATTGATTGATTCAGGTTTTCTATATCTTCTTGGTTCAAATTACTCAGGTTGTATGTGTCTAGACATCTGTCAGTTTCATTCATGTTTTCCAGTTTATTGGAATATAAGTTTTCAAAGCAGTTTCTGATGATCCTCAGGATTTCTCCACTATCTGTGGTGATGTCTCCTTTTTCATTTTTGATTTTAGTATTTTGATTCTCTCCTTCTTTTGGTTAGGTTAGCTAGTGGTTTGTCAATATTGTTAATCTTTTCAAAGAACCAGCTTCTTGTTTTGTTGATCCTTTGTATTTTTTTATTCTCTATTTCATTGATTTCTGCTCTGATTTTAGTTATCTCCTGTCTTCTACTGGATTTGGGCTTTGACTGTTCCTGTTTTTCTAGGGCATTTCTTCCTTCCTCCCTCCCTCCCTCTTTCTTTCTTTCTTTCTTTCTTTCTTTCTTTCTTTCTTTCTTTCTTTCTCTTTCTCTTTCTTCACTTTCTTTCTCCAGTTTCTCAACATATGATTGAAATATTCAACATTGGCAGAATTCCCTTTCTGGCACTCTGAAGCAAGGAACAAGTCTCATATGGCAGAAAGGGTCAATCAGAAGTCTCTGGAGTTGCAGAAAATAGGGCTACAAACAAATACTATGAAAGATGCAGTGTTGGGAGGTAAGTACTATCACAACCCCAGTAATTTACCAGCTTGGCCTGTGCAGAAAGTAGATAGATATCTGTGAGTTGCCACTATTTAATCAGACTCTCACTCCATTCACAGATGTTGATCCAGATATAATCCTTTCCAAAGTAAGGTAACACCTGGTACCTGGTATATAGCTAATTTAGAACATATTTCATTGATTGATTTTTGTCATACTGGGGATTGAACCCTGGGTTGGTGTAACACTGTGCTATCCCCAGATCTTTTTGTTTTTTTATTTTGAAATAAAGTCTTGCTAAATTGCCTAGACTGGCCTTGAAATTATGACTTCTTACCCAGCCTCTCAAGTAGCTGGAATTATAGGTGTGTGAGACTGTACTGGTGACTGTTATTTTTGAAAAATAAATTACTAGGACTATAGGAAATCTTGGCAGGGTAAAAAATATACATTGGTAAACTTTTGTCATTCCTACACTCTATCATAATTTAGACCATTAAAGTCTTGTCTTATTCCTGATAGTGACACACATGTACAGTACATTAAGAATGTTAAGTTAAGTCGGGCCGGGCGTGGTGGCGCACGCTTGTAATCCCAGTATTTTGGGAGGCGGAGACTGGAGGATCTGGGTTTGTGGCCAGCCTCATCTCTCTCTCTCTCTCTCTCTCTCTCTCTCTCTCTCTCTCCTTAGTGAGGCCCTCCGCAACTTCATGAGACCCGGTTTCAAAATAAAGTATAAAAAATAGGGCCGGGGGCGTAGCACGGAGGTAGAATGCCCCTGCGTTCAATCCCCGGTACCGCAAAAAAAAAAAAAAAAAAAAAGAATGTTAAGTCAGATGAACCTAGAGGTCAAGAAGCAGCTAAAATTTTATATACATTAGTAAGACATATGTAAAATGCCAAAGGAGACACGCTTCTCAAAAATTCAGGTTCCTGTTACCTCAGTGAAGTTTCTGGACCTCTAGTGATGTGTAACATATCATGATTTCAACTCAAAGAAAAGTAAAATTGCAAACCCAAATTCTGGCCCCCACAGCCTATCATAAACTGACAGAGTGAGAGTGAGAGCAAGAAGGTGGAGGAGAGAAAGGCAGGAGGGAGAGAGAGAGATATAGAAAGCCACAGAGAGATATTAATGCCATAGGAAAGCATAATATGAAATCAAGCCATGGAGAAAGAAAAGTCCAGGTCATGTAGAACTTTGTGTGCAACTCATAAAATTGTATCTAGGTGCTGTTTTTAAATGTTTTCATTTGTGACATAAAGAAAAAGAAAAGAATATAAACTTGAACCTAGTTATCATTTTTATCATTACATTTAGATTTTCTGATTTCTTTTAAGAAAGTTCTATAAGTTATTAAGCCTTTTATTCATTTTCCTCTAAGTTTATCTCATTTCATGAAGACATGCTGCTTTCATGTAAACATGAAACAATTTTACAGAATGTACCTATCATATACAAATATGAAAGCAGATTTATTCATGAACCCATTGAGTATTACAGTTAAACAAATGGAATTGTTCATGGTATTTTACTTGCTTAGCTAGAATCAATTTTCAATTCAGTAAAATAGCCAACTAAAATAATTTCTATAGATGTTTGAACTCAATTTTTAATTTCAAATAAATTCTTTAAATGACTACCAAATTATTTATTCAATAACAGATTGCTTGTTGTCTAGTATTGAACTAGATAATCATGCATTGAGTACAAATCTTGTAAAAAAATTAAAAAATGCAAAATTCTACCACCAAAATCACCAGAAATTGATTGTCAGTTTTTAAATAAAAAGTTATTTTGATTGGCTGGGATTAAGCAAGAGATTGAGGAGAATTAGATTTTATATCTAGAAGCAAAACACAAATGGTTATTTAGAAAACTGCAAGAAAGTTGTTTACTTTGACTAAATAATGGAAAATGGAAGTTATCTTAGTGGTAGACTCATGTGTTGTAGATATATAAACTAACCTCTTGGTCTGACAGATGAAAATCAAACACCTCCCCGTTTGACATTCTAAAACAACTCTGAATAATGATGAAATGATTCTAATGCAAATAATTTAAATAATTTATATACTTATTTAAAATGAGGAAAAGGATATTTTTCTAAATCAGCAGAGTATGCACTAATGATAAGCATCTGTTGCTATTGTTGTAAATTCAAATTTCCAAGACCCAACCATTAGCTACTATTAAAATATCATCTCTGGGCAATAGGCTCCTGGATTTTGCAATTCAATATATAAGTTTCCATTTTAAAATATGTAGTTGCAAATTAGAGTCACAGTTTTAATTTTTAATATAAAGAGATTGGCATTTTATTATGGCAGTCTCAGATAGAGATAAATTGACAGGAGTATGAATTCTTAAAAATGAAAATAAAGAGAATGTAGGTATAAACTGGGTGAAGTAAATATAGAGTTTCCTTCAATAGTCCAGTAGTAGTTCTGAAATATAATACATGTTCTAAATTTTAAAATTGGTATACAATCTTCACAATTAAGTGATAAACTTTTGGGAAGATGCCACTAAAATAATCAAATATATTTTCACACCAATCAAGAACCATAATTGTCAGTTTGGTTTTTTATTCCATGGTAAATATTTACAACTCTACCCTTATATTCAGGAAATAATAAATATGAAATATCTTTATTATTATACTATGTATAATGCATCTCCAAGAAAATAAAATTGTGTTCTGCCCCTAAATAGTTGACAGCCTATTGGAAAATGCAAATAAGCTGTAAGCATAGGTACTAAATAATAAATGACATTTGAAATGTGAAAACAAAGCTATGGAAATTTAGACTAGTAGGGACATAATATAATGTTTACTATTCTTGTAGTTCTGATTATATGCTAGGTATTAGTGTGTATAAACATGCACATACACACATACATATATATGTACACAAATATATATACATATACTTTTTATATTATGTATATTTTATAAATTATCTTTTTATTTTATATATTATCATATATTTATACATTATCTTTTAATTCTTAATATATAAAGTGAGGTATAATTGTTTTATATATCAAATATTCAAGTTAAGAAATATTATTTTAGTTGATTCAATTAATTGATTATATAGAATGAATGGGAATGTAAGCCACTTATTTTTCTTCATCATGGATATTCCTAATCTGAATGTTAAAAAATTAGTTATTTCTGTCCAGGTATGGAAACACACACCTCTAATCCCAGTACTTGGGAGGCTGAGAGACTCAACAACTTAGTGAGATCCTGTTTCAAACTAAAAAGGGCTGGGAGTGTAATTCTGAGGGAGAATGCCCTTGGGTTCAACCCCAGTACAAGAAGAAGGAAGGAAGGAAGGAAGGAAGGAAGGAAGGAAGGAAGGAAGGAAGGAAAGAAGGAAGGAAGGAGGGAGGGAGGGAGAGAAAGAAAGAAGAAATTAGATCCTCTCTTTCTTAAAAGCATTCTACAAGTTTTCTTAAATTTTGAACAAATATCTTTGTGTAAAAAGATGAAGGAAAATACATTCTTCAAAAGAACTTAATAGAAAGGGGGTTGCAGCTCAGTGGTAGGACATGAGCTCAGCATATGGAACAACCTGGGTTCAATTATCAGCACCAAGGTGGATAAAAAAGAAGAGGAAAAGAAAATTAGAGTAGGGTAAAGTCTTCAGATAACTTCATTTTACTTGTAGTTTCCACTCTATTTTCTGTCATGTTTGCTGACAGCCTTAACACTGGAAACACCCCTCCACATAGATTCTGAGTTAACCTTTCTGTAATTTTTGGCACCATGTTTTATTTTCTTAGGTTTCAGAAGGAAAAGACATCATTCAATTTAAGTTGGATTTGGGGTACACAATAGGATGTGTCTCCCAATTCCTAGGAATAGACCTTGTGTGGCTTTACTGGTCAGCCTGAAGATTAGTGGTGCTACACTAGAATTTGAAAAACAGATAACACATCTGAGTTCCCCAAAATGAACTGTGACAGCAGAGATTGTGGTAAGTATAATGCAGCAAAGAGTTATAGGATTTAAACGAGTTTATTAGTGCTCAGTACCATGTCCCCATAGCAGAGTAGAACTATTCTAGATGAATGCCTTATAATTAGGATTAGTATGGGAATTGTGTTCAAATTTTTACTTCACCTAGAAATCCTAGAAATAATTTTGATCATGATTTAAGTAAAGACACAGCACAAAAAAATATTCCAAATACCCCAACAGAGACAGATTTAGTGCAAATCAATCCTATTCTGTTGTCAAAATAAAAACAAATTCATGAACACCTTAAAGTACTCACTTCAGAAAAAGAAAAATGAAATAGCATTCTAAATTCTCTGAAGATTATCATGTATTTGGCTATAAAAGTAAGGGATTATTTGGTAGCTCCTATTATCAAAATTAATGATCAGCTTATTAAAGTTACCAATAAAAATAAAATTATTTATTTTTGAGCTTTAATGTATAAATTTATTTTATTTTAAAATATCATAAATTTAACAGGCATTTTAAAGGTAAAATTTATTAACATAAACTCCCAAGTATTATTAAATCGTGTGCATTTATAGATTCAATTTTATTTTTAAAATGATACTATTAATCATTAATGAAAACATAAAACATTTGATGACTTTTTAAATGATGCTCTGAGGACAGTATTGCATAGTGATTAAGAGAATAAACTCTAGAATTAGATTTTGTGAATTGAAATGGGCTGTGTGCATGTACGTCACTATCACTATGAACTACATTATGATGTAACTATAATGCACCAATAAAATACATTTAGAAAAGCTATCTTATATGTGTTACTGAGAAGACATTACTTTTTTTATATAGTCTCTATACATGCAAATGAGGAAAATAAAGACATCTCTCTCAGAAAGTTTTAGTTAGATTAAATAAAAGGACATATAAACTGTTATTAATATCTAAGTATCATTTGAACATATTAAGTTAAATGAACACATAATGAAAATAAAAATCTTTTCAATATTCTGGTACTATACATGAATATATTAAACATTTTAGACTTTTCTATTTAAAATTATAAACTTAAGTTATAAACTTTAATTCATTTAATTATTTACTAATTAATTAATCTGGCAATTTTTAAATTTCTTTCAATAATGCAACTTAGGAAATATTCACAAATTTTCAAAATATGCACACAAAATAAGCTTTATATTTTTTATTTACTTTATCATTGTTCCTTAATATTACCATGGGCCTTGGAAATTTACTCATTAAAGAGAAATTGAAGAGTATATACTAGACATTTTGAGGTTTATCTCTTAGCTACATAAGAATTTCCATAAATCATAGGTTTTAACAAAGACCTAAGGTCTGGAGCTAAAGAACTATTGCATAACTTTCCTCATGACCAAGACTGTCATCTCAAGACATTTTATATTTTTATGCTGCTATGGTGCTATGGGCTGAATTGTGCCTCACCCATACTCAGAAATTGATGCCCTAACCTCAATGTGACTATACTTTGAGATATGGCCAATGAAGAGCAAATCTAGGTTAAATACAATAAGATAGCAGTGGCCTAATAAGATGGGGTAAGTATCTGTGTATGAAAAGACACCAGAAACAAGATTACTTCTCCCTCTCCCAGTCCCTCTCTCTCTCCCAGGGACAGTGACAAAAGTCTAGAAATTTTCTGTATAGCGTGCTCTTTCTTCACATTAACATTACATTCTGGAAGTTTTATGTGGGGACACTAAGTATTTCTTCAGAATTAATAATTGCTTCTGCAAGACTAAAAACTAACATATCAAGTAAACTCAGGTATTTCTGGTGCATCTCTTTTAATAATATCAATGAATAAATATGTTTATTGCTTTTCAGGTGTCCTTTGTAGGACTTAAAACAAGGTTTTAGGTTTTAAAGATTACTTGAAATTTTTACAGCTATCTTTTCTAAGTTGCCACTTCAATTTTAGGAGAACAAAATGAAAAAGAAGTCTAAGATTTGGGCATTTGGTTAAATTAGAATCAAGAATTAAATGAGAAACAATTCTTGCAGATCAATTCAATCAAAGTGATAATAAAAGATTTACAAAATAAACACAGACAGTAACATGATTATAAAGAATCTTACCTCTTCTAAAAATGAGATTTGCTTTCAAATAAGGTACATGATATAAAACCAGCAAAATGTATAAGAAATTTGTTTGATAAAACTCAGTATCTTTGATATCTAGGTATATTACACAGAAAATAAAGATCATACTCAGCAGACCATACTCTAAAAATGTTATTTTAACAAGAAGGAAATCAAAATTGTTTTGCATCAGAATAATTGATGACCTAGAAATCATACCATTTCTTGGAAAATTTTATGCACAAGCCCATCAAATTTTAGCCAGCTTTGGAAATAAAATTCTCTTCGTAAGGATTTTCCAAGTTTCTATATCCATTCAGGTTTTGAAAGTTTATATTCCCCCAAATTTGTATGTTGAAATTCTAATCCCTCAGGTGATAGTAGAAGGTAGAGCATTTTAGTCAGCTTCCCCATCTCTGTGAACAAAACACCTGATATGAACAATTTAAAGAAGGAAATATTTTGGGAGGCTCACAGTTTCAGTCCATAGGGCCAGCTCTGAGGCATAAACCACAGAGGAAGTGGCAGCTGTGGTGGTGTCAGCAGGGCATGTGGTGGGGAGATTTTGCTCTCATCACGATGGCCAAAAGCAAAAAGAGTGAGAAGAGGGGGCTCAAGGTCATATATAGTCTACAAGACCACACCCCCAATGACCTGGCTCCTCCAACCATGCCCCACCACAGAACCTTGCCCCATTGGTGACATGCTTTCAATACATGAGCTTTTGGCAAACTATAACATAGAATATATGGGAGATGACTGGGTCATGAAGGCAAAGATGTGATGAGGGAGATTACTAAATTTACAAAAGACATGGGATGGAAATACAAGTGCTGTGTGCATGTATGAATGTATCTCTTTTAATCTCACTGATATATAATTACAATGCACCAATAAAAGTGTTTTAAAAGAGGGATCCCAGAGTAAGTTCAGCCCTTACATTATGTGAGAAGGAGCATTCTGTGAGCAAGGAAACAGGCTCTCACTAGGCACTGAATCTATTGGCATGTTGACCTTGAATTTAACAGCTTTGAAAACTGTGGAGAAATGCTTCTATAATTTATAAGCTACCCAGTATATAGTATTTTGTTTTAGCATCTCAAGTAAACCAACACAACATTCAGTCAAAATAATCCGATTTCAAAAAGAAATCCAGAGTATAAATAATTTTAGACTGTCTATCATACACCAGTACTTTGCAAAATACAAGTAGAGTTCATGGATATACATCTCAGAATGTTCTACAGCTAAATATATCTCTTATAATATAGATTCTCGAAGTGGCAAATATGAACATCTTTATTGTGAGACTCAAATGCATAGTCTTTCTTTTTCATAAATATAAAAGACAAGCTTACATAAAATGGTGCCTATTAATAAGTACTTCAGAATTCTGTTTTACTTAGAAATAATGTAGGTATTAATGGGTTCTATTAACTCAATTTAATATTAATCCACTATTTTTAAAGTTACCTAAAACTCTTGGAAATTGTCTTTGCTTACATACTTAAAATGCAACTACTGTCAGGTTAATGTTCATCAAAATGCAAATATACGCCGGGCATGGTGGCGCATGCTTGTAATTCCAGTACTTTGGGAGGTGGAGACTGGAGGATCGGGGTTCACGGTCAGCCTCAGTTCTCTCTCTCTCTCTCTCTCTCTCTCTCTCTCCCTGTCTCTCTCTCTCTCTCTCTCTACCTAGTGAGGCCCTCCGCAACTTCATGAGACCCGGTTTCAAAATAAAGTATAAAAAAAAAATAGGGCCGGGGGTGTAGCGCGGAGGTAGAACGCCCCTGGGTTCAATCCCCGGTACTGCAAAAAAAAAAAAAATGAAAATATACTTTTTCATAATTTCAAGCATTAAACGTAAACATTACGTAAGTACTTCTGTTGTGTTGACCAGTAGGCCTTCATAAGTTTAAAAAGAATATACCAAATAGGATATGAATGTACACTAACAGTATATTTAATACTAATAATCAGAGATAATATAGCTGCTTTGATTGAACCAAAATTATTAAACTACCCTCACTTGTCAAAATTTTACTTTAACTATGTAAATTGAGATTCTTAAGATATTTTCAAATTTTTTTCTGTACTAATACCTTCTTAGCACATTGGGAGTATTATACATTCAATTTTATTTTATAATATTGAATTTAAATAAACATCCATTTTCCTCAATGAAACAATTAGAATATATCTTTAATTCAAAACACTTTATAATCTAATTTATAAGTATCATCAGGAGGTTGGAAAATACTATCCATTCACACAATTACTAATAAAGACCTATCCTAATTACAAACATAAGGAAAAAGAAAGACAATGAATGGCTCATTCAATTTTAAAAATTCAGCCACTAATCAAATATAAATACAGAAAGACAAAACTGTCCAGTAAGTTAGTTATATTTTTAAGTGAGTAAGTAAACAATGAGTCCAGATATCACTTTTCTATAGGCAAGAAATTTTGAATTGATTTTAGTCAATAGAGACAAATGGGGAAGCCAACAATAACAATAGCAGCAACAAGACAGATTATCATGTCACCCAGGGAGAACAGGTCTCTACAGACCATCCACTGATCTATTGACAGAGACCACCAAGTGGCAAAACCTAATTTTCAATGGGAAATAATAGATTCAATTTAAGCAAAAACAAATCTAGTGTGGTGGAAATTTAAAATTTGAAAAACAGTATCAGCAAAGTCCTACTGCTGCTTTAGGTTCACCTGTAGAAACCAAGAAATGACATCCATTTCACACCAATCCCAAAATGAACTTCTCTGCTGATAAAGCTCACTGGACTTGATAGGTGAACCCCTTTGGGCATCTCAGTAGAAGACCTCCAAAACTCTTAAAAGATAATTTTCAGAAAAAAAGGTGAAGATAGACAATTAATAAAGATCATAGTTTATTCATATGATATGAGCGAAACAGAGATCTTATTAGCTATTCAAAGGAGAAATGCAAAAGCACAAATTTATATGTATTAAAGGAAATGTTGAAGTGAATTGCAAATTTATTTAATTCCCTAAATTACTATATCCCTTGTACTTCTAATTCTTTTATAACTGGTTTGATTCCTTCTAAATGAGTTCTTGTCAAAAGATATTGTTTACGCATGACCAGAACTTAATTTTTGATAAGCTATTTTTATGGGCTCAAGATCTGTGATTAAACCTATGCTATTATTCCCTAGGTCCCAAAATAATGCAGCAATTTGTTCCAGCTCAAAGTTCATTACAGAAAGGAGTGAGACTGCCCCTCAGGGTTCCCTAATCCCCTTTTCTTAAGGAAGGCACATAAAAACCAGTTAAGCTTTGTGTTCCTGATATTCCATTAACATTTCATCAAGTATTGAATATGGCAGGGCAACTTTTAATTTGCAAAATAATTCTTTACTCAGTGAATGAAGATATTTCAGGAGATATCAGAAAGCATATCCCTTTCTCAGCAGACCTTCTATCTGTACAGGAGCTATAGTGAAAAAGAACAAGTAGAAGGCTTAACAGAAATATAAATGTCCTGTATTGATCTTTATCATGTGGAAAAATGAGCCTTTTCAAGGTTTATAGCATAATAAGGAGTACCAGTATTTATCAAAAAAGGCAAAGAAAGAGCATAGGAGGAAAACTTATCAAAACATATGGCTCCTGCTTCCAAGATTCCCCTATTACCAACTTAAAGACATTTTTTAAAAATTTTCCCTAGTCTGTCTCTATGGGATTTTTTGACCTCCTTGTTTGTGCAACATCCCCCTCTTCTTTCTACAATTCCTCTTTCAAAATCCTGGCTTTTCACAATGGCGATAAGCTGACTTCCCTCTTCCTTTGTCTTCTTCAGATGTTGGTAAGATTAGAAGTTATTTTCTAAGGCCTGGCGTGGTGGCGCACGCTTGTAATCCCAGTACTTTGGGAGGCAGAGACTGGAGTATCCGGGTTCACGGCCAGCCTCAGCTCTCTCTCTCTCTCTCTCTCTCTATTTAGTGAGGCCCTCCGCAACTTTGTGAGACCCGGTTTCAAAATAAAGTATAAAAAATAGAGCCAGGGGTGTAGCTCGGAGGTAGAATGCCCCTGGGTTCAATCCCCGGTACCACAAAAAAAAAGAAGTGATTTTCTTTAGTAAACCTTTTTTCTTTATTTGAACTGACAGAGTAGGTAAAAGAACTGAAAAGAACAAAATCATGTCATTTGTAGGAAAATGAATGGAAGTCAAGAATATTATGCTGAGTGAGATTAGCCAGTTCCCCTCAAAATGCATAGATGCATGTTTTCTCTTATATGTGAAAGCTAGAGAGAAATTCCAAAATAAGGTTAACATCAGGTAGAAGAGCAGAGATTCCAATGCAGTGATCAAGGGGGTTTAGGGAAGGGAGGAAGGGGGTGGAAGACATAGAGTAAAATAATTGGAATAATGCTCTGTATATATGCAAAACTACCAATCCCAATCTCAATGACATGTACAGGGAAGGGGGGATGGGAGGGAGGGTGGTTGGACTCTGAGGGAAACACTTCAAGAGTTATGTGCATGTGTGCTTCTATCATTCTATACCCCAATATGTTGTATAATTACAATGCACCAAAAATAAAATAAAATAAAAATTAAAAACATGGAAAAATATGATCTGTTCCTGGATCCATTCCTGTAAAGTATGAGAAAGGTTTATTAACAAACCACTATTGAAATTAGTGTGGAATGTATATGATTTCTTAGTACAATTATGCACTCTTCTGAGCTCACATTTGGCACAAAAGCTTAAGGAAAAGTTCACAATCCTTGGTGGTCTTTCTGTTTCTGGCAATACTTTCACTGTTAGAGTTGATGGATAATTAAATTTTTATGGCTCCTCCTAATGGGATACATTATGTTTTAGATTCCTATGTGCTTGCAGGAATAAACAAGCAAAATCTCCTTGTAGCAGATCTACACACAGCAGGTAGCATGTGTATCCAGGTGTAGGCTTGTAGGATGAAAGCACTTTGTGGTGTACCTTCACAAACTCATGCAGTGTTTCCTGAAGCATGTAAAAGAAGCCTTCAATTGGTGATATCAGCTTCAGCTGAGGAATAAGGTACATTTCTTTCTTTCTGATGGCACTGAGAAATGAATCCAGAAGCATTCTACCTCTTAGTTACACCCCTAGTCCTATTTTATTTTTTGTATTTGAAACAGGGTCTCCCTAAATTACTGTGTTCTGACCTTTTGTTTTTTTTGGGGGGGGGGTACCAGGGATTGAACCCAGGGGCGTTCTACCTCCATGCTACATCCCCGGCCCTATTTTTTATACTTTATTTTGAAACCAGGTCTCACGAAGTTGCGAAGGGCCTCACTAAGTAGAGAGAGAGAGAGAGAGAGAGAGAGAGAGAGCTGAGGCTGGCCGCGAACCCGGATCCTCCGGTCTCCGCCTCCCAAAGTACTGTGATTACAAGCGTGTGCCACCACGCCCAGCTTGTGCTGACCTTAAACTTGTGATCCTCCTATCTCAGCCTCCCAAGTACTAGGATTACAGGTGTGCACCATGGCACTGCACCTGGCTAGGTACATTCCTAAGGTTTCAGATCCTCTATATTGTCCCTGATAACTTATCAACGACATCAGATTCACTGGTAATCCAAATTTAACAAAGCTTTTTTCCTTCCAAAACATGGTTATGTAACACTGAGATTTTCTATCCCGTGTGTGTGTGTGTGTGTGTGTGTGTGTGTGTGTGTGTGTATCAGTCTAATGCCTCTTCTGCTTATCTTTCTTTAAATGGGCAGTATAGCGACTCAGCATCCTGACACATTTATACTTCAACAGTCTTAACAGGTTCTCAATTATCCCTTGCTTCAGCAATTTTATTATTTCTGCTTCTCTAGTTATGTGGTATGTGAAAAGAATCTTGTAGGTGGAATCTAAGGACATGGAACATATAATCCAATCTCTTCAAACTGAATGAGTAATTCATCACCAGTTAAAGAAGTCAACCCCTCATACTTCCCTTCAGGGAAATTTCTCAAGAGAAGGAATTCCCCATCTAAAAGATTCTTGCTTTCCAATCACTCCCCAAGGGTCAGCCTCAGGCAGAGATAGAAAGACAGAAAGAGACATACAGACCAGAGGGGCAGAAATGTCAAAAAAGGCACATGCTGAAGGTTCCAGCATTAACCGAGGGAAGGTACTTTTAATTCTCTTATTTCCTTCTCTACATTTTTCAGTATTTCCTTCTGGCTGTGCAGTTTCTTTTTAACTTTTTTCCCATAATGATATTTATTCCATAGACACCAGTAATTCTTTTGCTTGTAATAAAGTGTTTCAAAGTGCCCTCACAAATAAACTGATTCATATAAATCCATTGAACTTTATTTGGGGCAAACTAAATACTTACATACCTGTTTCTAATGTGACAACAGAGAGATAGCAGCCATTCAACAGAAAGAACTACAGGCAACATTTTCATCATTAAAATTAATATTGATCCTGATAAACTAAGCCTAACATGACTACTCAATAAGAAAAGTTTAAATTTTGGAAAGGGCTGTCCATCTGTTTAGTATTCTCCAAAGAGCAGAGAGCTAGAAGGGTGATATTTATAATTCAGGGTCTCTCAGTGAATGTTGAAATGACCACAAAAACCTTCAGCTGGTACATTCTATTCAAAAACTGCCAGACTACCATATGCATGAAAACACTGTTGGACAAATAAATCAATCCTGTCAATAAAAATACTCCATTTCAACATGGAAAAGGGAGAAAACACAATTAAGTATGGGGTAAGCATTACCAGATTTTATGTCTGTAATGTAGCATGAAAGTGACTACAAATTTAAGACTAAAGTTCAAATAATTTATACAGTATAGTGAATACAAAATGTTAGCTTCTCTTATCTCCCTAGAGATGAGACCTCAGCATGTGATAGTCTTCTGTCCCTCTCATAAGACAGACCACTGAGTTCACTCTAGATTTGTGTTCGCAGATGTAGATGTTAATTGAACCATTACTTTGGAAATATCTCTACACTGAAAAAAAAATTTAGACTTGGCTTGATCTCTAGAAAGATTTATCTATTTTCCAAAGGTTGCAGTAAAGATTCGGATTTTGTCTATCACTATAAGAGGGAGACATGAAATGGTCTTCTTGTTCTTAAGAAATGGCGGAAAATCATTTTCACTTACCCATGTAGATTATATGATACAAATTTAAAATAGCATGCTAGGATTTAAATTTCTAGCAAGGAAGAAAAAAAAATTTTCCTCATCCAAACAAATATAAGAATATTGGTAGTGCACGCCTGTAATCCTAGTCATTGGGAGGCTGAGAGAGGAGGATCGCATATTCAAGGCCAGGTTCAGCAACTTAGAGAGACCTGTTTCAAAAAAGCAAAATAAAAAAGAATTGGGGGTATAGCCCAATGTTAGAACACCCTTGGGTTCAATCCCAGGTTATACACACACACACACACACACACACACACACACACACAATTATGTATGTCTTGTGACATGCTGTAGCAACCACAGGACAGTCATGGAGAGGGCTTTAATTATTATGTGTGTTTGTACATGTATTTATTTGTGTAGCAAATATCTTTATTTTCTTTATCTATTCCCCTTACCATATAACACAAGATGGATTTAAAAAAATACTATGCAGCAATAAAATTCTGCTACATCCATCTTGCAAACACAAAGCTATAAATATTAAGATAAAATATATGTGTAATGGAGAAAAAGGTGAGAAGCTGAAATTGCTGGTGGCTGGCATCCTTCAGCTGTCAGATCAGTCTGTACATGCTTGACCTCAGTCTGTTTCATGAGGCTCGTAAATACTTATCAGTTCTCCTCTGTTAGTTGAGTTTTCTATTAGTCTCAGCTGAGAGAATCTGAACACAAACTTTTCCAGTAGCTTTGTAGGAGTCCTCCTTCCACTATTCACTTCTGAGTATTACCATTTCTAAAATATTTAACTATTTGGTAAGCAAAAATTCTCATTTTAACTTGAATTTATTTGATTTTTCTTGAGTTTTAAAATGTATATTTATTAGCCATTATATATTTTTGTTTTTGTATTTTGGCATAGAATCTTATCCATTTATATCTTAGAATATTTGTATTATTATGAATTGCAAAATATGTTTTATATGATAAGGTATTGAACTATTTGCTGTTTATTTATTTCAAATATTACTTCTAAGTTTTTTTACTAGATATGCCAAATAAGAGATATAAGACATTCAAAAGCTACATTGATGATGTATCTTTTACCCACTCAAATTATGGGATATTGGTTCTCCTATAACTCTTCTTTCACACGTAAATGTATCCACATGATTCACTGATTCACTTAGCGAGCAAAATTATGTTATTTAATGGGTAAAATTTTCTTTTATTCCTTATAAAGAAGTTGCTACTTTTATTCCTCCAAATTGTTCAAAAATATTAATGCATCTTGATAACAATAATACATATTATCATATAATTTGCTGGAAAATAAGAAATATAAGTTTAAGGAAAATATAGTTTAATGAATATTTTATCAAAATATCTACTGGAAAATATGTTTCTCTATAAATTTTTTTCTAAAACTTCTTATGTCCTGGAATGTCTTTCATAATATTGCCCCAAAATAAATGTCTTTTTCCACATCTCTGACAGCCCTTTTCCATCCTTCCCAATAGAAATTCATTCAAAACATGCTTTCCTATGAAGAGTCTCTAGTCAGTCACTTCATCTCCTCTTTTTTTTTTTTTTGGAGGCACTGGGTATTGAACCCAGGGGCATTCTATCTTCGAGCTACACCCCTAACCCTATTTTTTATTCTTTATTTTGAAACAGGGTCTCACTAAGTTGCAGAGAGCCTCACTAAGTAGCTGAGGCTGGCCATGAACCTGCAATCCTCCTGTCTCAGCCTCCCAAGTACTGGGATTACAAGTGTGCGCCACCATACCTGGCTCATCTCCTTTTCTTATCTACTCAGTGTTTAATCTTTCTAACCCTAGCTTAGTTGAAATGACTACAATACGACTGCCATTTTTTCTCTAGATCCTTACAATATTTATTCCAGTGTGTAGCATGTGGCAAACTCTCATAAAATGCTTATTGAATATTACTTTATAAAAATAATGCGTTTCAAAAATAAAGCATAAAAAAATAATGCATTCTGCCTGAAAAATGTTCCAGTCTCTGCTTACCCGACCCTGGTTACCACTTACCCATCAGCAGTAACAAGCTGCACAGTTCTTCCCAGGTATCAGTGAAGAGGACACAGTAGGTAAAGGTTGTATCATGTTTTCACTTTCACAGTTGAAGGCGTGCTCTATTATTAACTTGTTATCTGGCTTGTCTAGTAAAAAATAATGGATAATATTTGGAATAAATAAAGAACCCATATTTCAGCATTCTTATATAAAATACACTTTGAAACTAATGATGTTATCAATATCCTAAGATCTTTTCAGTGCTTTGGCATAATCCTACTGAAAGCTGAAGCCACACAATGAAAAGCATAACTAAACATGACTTCATTTTTTTTGACTGATGGTTGAGGGTAACACAGTTAAAACTTTCTCATCATAAATATTTACTCAGCTACTTCTTATGAATATAACCATGGTTCGGGGCTCTGCCAAATTCAAGAACTTGGCATAGCTAAGCCTCTTTGTCTGTAGGTGACAGACTATTAATAATGACAGGTAGGCTGTCTGCAGCACATAGGACTCCTGGGTACAGTGCACAGTGTGGGAGTAGTAGTAAAATGGAAGAGCTTATTGTATTTATTTAGCATGTATTTACTGTCAGAACTAACAATTATGGTGAATGAAGAGAACATGCAGTTTATTTGATAGAGATTGTCGATACAGAGCAGTTTTAGAGTTTCTCATAGCAATGACAATTTGAGCAATGAAGATGCAGAACCAGTAAGAAATAAGTATTGTACAGCAAACAGAAAAGTATGAAAAGGGAAAGAAATTAATACATGCTTGTGCAAATTGAAAGATGTTAGCAATAAAGTGACTGCTGCTCAAGGATCTTTATCTTAGACAAGTATTATACAAAAATGAAGAAAGATGACACAAAGAGTTCATTTCAACTGAATAAATCTTCCTCCAAATACTTTCAGATTCCCTATGTTAGTGAATCCTTAATACCACGTTCCATTTCTCCAGCAACAGGATGAACACTGTGGCTGTAGTCATAGGTGCAGTTCTAGATCTTCTGTGCTATGAGAATGTAAGTAGCACAGGTTGCAAGCCTAAAGACCTGAGTTTGCTGCTACACAGAAAGAGGACAAGAAAGTATAATCCCCTCTGAATGAATTGGGGTCATTTTATGTTTGACCCAAATATTAGAAGAATTCAAAAAATCTCAATGAGGGGTGTGTCAAAATATGAAAGCACAAATGTCAGCTTAAGTATATTATTTGCAATTATAGAAAATGGAATGACCTCCCACTCAGGAATAAAAGGGACAAAAAGCATGCTACCTTCAAGTGGCTTTTTTTTTTTTTTTTTTTTTGCGGTACCGGGGATTGAAC
>PVJS01017367.1:0-36250 GCA_004027185.1 Glis glis
GGATTGAACCCAGGGGCGTTCTACCTCCGCGCTACACCCCTGGCCCTATATTTTATACTTTTATTTTGAAACCGGGTCTCACGAAGTTGCGGAGGGCCTCACTAAGGAGAGAGAGAGAGAGAGCTGAGGCTGGCCGCGAACCCGGATCCTCCGGTCTCCGCCTCCCAAAGTACTGGGATTACAAGCGTGCGCCACCACGCCGGGCCTTGAGTTTTAACTGAATATTATAGCATAAGAGATATATTGAAATCCTAGCATCTGGGTTTGAATCCTGGCTCTGTGACTGCAGGCAAGTTGCTTAAGCTCGATAAATCTCATAATAGTAGGGATAACAAAAATGAAGGTTGTTTTGAGGATTAGGAAAGGTGGTGAGTATAAATCTTTTAGATTTTGCTTGGCTCCTTGTTAGTGCCTGAAAATGGTCGCTGATTTTGCTGCCACGCTCATCACCTTTCCTGTCGCCAGCGCCACCATAAGCAGCATCTTTATTCTCCATCAGGAGAGCCTTACTTCTGGCTTCTTGCCACTTGTCTAAGATAGTGGAGAGGACACTGTTGGGGTACAGAGGCTCCCTATGAATTGAAGAAAGGGGAGGTGATACACCTGATGGTAACAACTCGTAATGGATTGACTTTATAGAGATTTGCCTTGCAAAATAATTTACAAAACAGACCACTAAAGCATAATTTGACAGATCCCGTTTGTTTAAAATTTGGATATTGTCAACAATTGTTATATTTAGTGGCCAACTGTTAGATTTAATGAACATCTCTTTGTGGCTTCTTTTGTGGGAATTTGGTGGTAACTATAATCTCTCAGTGGCAAAATGGAAGAGGAGTTAAAAATCACACTGAAATGGTATATTAGTTTGCAGGGCTCTCATGACAAAATGCCACAAACTGGGTGGCAGAAACAACAGGAATCTGTTTCTCACAGTTCTGGAGGTGGGAAGTCTGAGATTGAGGCACCAGCAGGGTAGGATTCTGGTAAGGCCTCTCTCCAAGAGAGAGAGAGAGAGACAGACAGACAGAGAGAGAGACAGAGAAAGAGAAAATAAATGAGAATGAGAATTACTCTCCCTACTTTGAATACTGAAGTTCATAATCAGTAAGGCACTATTACAATTCAAAACTTGCTTATCTGTCTTATATCTGTCCCCTTTCCCTAGTAAAGATAAACTCCTGATTTAAAAATTACCTTCAGTTCACTAATAAGTATTTCAGTCATGTTCGTATCCTTTGCTGTCACTTTGCCCAACTCCCCACATTTTTTAAGACACTAAAGATGGATAACTATGACAGGAAAAGGAAGAACTGAACTAACACCTTGGATTAAGGAATTAGCACTAGCACTCAGCTTCTAAAAGTAATACGAGGACATGGAAAAGGTCATCATGTCAGATCCTTAAATACTGATGCAGGTGCCTTCTTTTGGCAAGAACACCCATCTCTCAAAAGCTTTTGAGCTGGGCACGGTGGCACATGCCTGTAATCCTAGTACTTGGGAGACCCTGTTTCAAAATAAAATATAAAGCCGGGTGTGGTGGCGCACGCTTGTAATTCCAGTACTTGGGAGGTTGAAACTGGAGGATCTGGGTTCGCGGCCAGCCTCAGCTGTTTAGTGAAGCCCTCTGCAACTTAGTGAGACCCTGTTTCAAAATAAAGAATAAAAAATAGGGCTGGGGGTGTATCCCGGAGGTAGAATGCCCCTGGGTTCAATCCCCAATACCGAAAAAAAAAAGAAAAAAAATATATATAGCTTTGAACACCTACTACTATTGCAGTGTCAACAAAAATGTACACATGGCGTTCTCATTTCAGCTTCCCCTGCTCAGAAATTGCTTTGAGCAGATACATAAAAAAGTTCAGAATTTAAAATTAAAGAGCACCCTATTTCCTGTTGCTAAGCAAACAAAATGCTAGACTGTTTTACAGAGAACAGAGACCCCGTCCCAGGGCCTGCTCTCAGCAGCGGGAAAGCTGCCAGCCTACAGACGTCCTGCTTTACTTTACTGGAGTGGCTCTCGTACTTTGCAGATGTTCAGCCAGCACAAATGCAGCAAGCAGCAGTTACTTTTTTCAAGTTTTCATCCTTTTTTTATTCTAAAAGTTTAAATAATTGCTGGCGGGAACATAGAGCAGCGCTTTCACTTTGGAGAACAGGTTGGCAAATCCTGAAAAAGTTAAACATAGAGTTATCATGTGACTCAGCAATTGTGTACCTATGTATGTACTCAAGAGAGTTGGAAGCATCCACATAAAATCTTGTACAAATGTTCATAATAGCCAAGAGTGGAAACAGCTGAAATATCCATCATCAGATGAATAGATAAACGAAATATGATATACCCACAGAATGTTACTCAGTCATCTGCTCCACACTGATGGAGACTCGGGAACCATGGCCCTAGGTTTCATCTTGAACCTGGAACAAAGGAGGTCACTACAAAGGACGCTATGGGGCAGTTGACAAAATTTGAATGTGAACTGTGGCACAAAATTATGTCAGTGTTCAATTTCCTGATTTGAATCATGAAAAAGACTGTTCCTGTGCTTAGGAAGTATGCACTGAAGTGTTGAGCAGTAGAGGGGCAAGAGAGCTTGGCTAACATGTGATGCAGAAGAAAGCAGTATGCCTATGTAAGAATGCACACGCACACACATGGAGAAAGAATGGTAAAACACATGAGCAAAATATAAACAGTTGATAAATCTACCTAGAGTACTAGGAGAGTTTTTGTATGATTCTTGCAACTTTAAGTCTGAAATTGTGTCAGACTAAAAAGTCACACACACATGCATGTACACACACACACACACACACACACACACACACACACACCTGCTCTAAAAAAAACAGCAACAACTAGACATTAGCAGAAAAAGCTTCCTCTTGGGTCTTAGCAGATCATCAGATGTGAGTTACTTCTTTGTGTCCCTATGTGGTAATGAAGCAAACTGGAATGTGTTGAAAACCCAGAATATAGTATCCTAAAATGTATGGCAATACTTGGCAGAAGTATAGAGCACGTAACTACTTGCTATCACAGAGCACTGTAATAATGGAATATATTCATATATGCACGCAGCATCATTTGATCTGTCTCCTCCCCATACTTCTGCTTTCCCTCCCCCCCTTCCCCTGTTCCTTTCCACTACTCTACTGTTCTCTCCTCATTTTCACCAGCTCCCTTTTCTTTCCCTTTTTCTCTCTCGCTTCCACGTATGAGATAAAACATGACCCTTGACGTTCTGGGACTGGCTGGTCTCACTTAGCATCATATTCTCTAGGCCCATCCATTTTCCTGCAGGTGACATACTTTTTTTATTCTTTATGACTGAGTAAAATTCCACTGTGTATATATATCACACTTTCATTATCCATTCATCTGTTGACAGACACCTAGGATGGTTCCATAATTTGGCTATTGTGATTGTGCTGCCATCAACATGTATATGCATGTATCATGATAGTATTCTGACTTTAATTCTTTTGGAAGGATTCCAAAGGGTGGTATAGCTGGGTCTTCACAGATTTCCTAGTCTTTTGAGAAACCTCCATACTGATTTTCATGGTAGTTATACTAATTCACAGTCCCACCAACAGTAGTTGGTAAGAGTTTCTATTTCCCCACATTCTCACCAGCATTTATTATTGTTCGTATTCTTGATAATTGCCATTCTAACTGGAGTTAGATGGAATCACAGTGTACTTTTGATTTGCTTTTCCCTGACTGCTAATGATGTTGAACATTTTTTCATATATTAGCCACTTGTATTTCTTCGTTTAAGATGTTCAATTCCATTCAATTGTCTATTTTTATTGGGCTATTTGATTTTCTTTTTTTAATCTGAGAAATAGTTTTTCTACTTTGCCAACAGGTTTGTTTTGTTTTTTACATTGACAAATAAAACTGCATTTACCATGTGTAGCATGTTATTTTGACCTATATATTCATTGTGGAGTTAATTGATTTTTGTACGTTGACTCAACATTGTTTTCCTGGGTAGGTCATATTTAGTAATGGTGTATAATCCTTTTTTATGTGTTGCTTGATTTGGTTTGCTATATTTCATTGAGAATTTTCATCTATACTCATAAGAAATAGTAGTCTATATTTTTCTTGTGACATTTCCATCTTGTTTTGGTGTCAAGAACCAGCCTGGTAGACTGAGCAAGAAATTTTTTTGAGGGGGGAGGTGGGGGGGACACTTAAGAGCTGTGTACATGTATATTAACATCAAATTGATATTCATTGTCATGTGAGACTACAATGCACCAATAAAAGCATGTTTAAAAAAAAGAAAATTTTTTTCCTCACCTATTTTTGGAAGAATTTGTAAAGGATTGGCCTTAATTCTTCTTTAAATATGTGGTAGAATTCACCCGTGAATTCTAGTCCTGGACTTTCTTTGTGGAAATTTTTGATTACTAATTAATTTGCTTAACTTCTTATAGGTCTGTTCATATTTTTTATTTCTTGAGTCAGTTTTGGTAGTACCTTTCTAAGATTTTCTCCAATTCATCTAGGTAGTTTAATTGGTTGGTATACACCTAATCATAGATTTTCCTTATAATCCTTTTTATTTCTGGAAAGTTGGCAACACTCACTTTTTATTTCATTTAGTAGTTTGAATCTTCTCTCTTTTTTTCTTGGTAAGTCTATAGATTTGGCAGTTTTAAAAAAATCTTTTCAAAGAATCAACTTTTGGGTTTGAATATTTCCTCTGTTGCATTTCTGTTCTCTAAATTGTTCATCTCTGCTCTAATCTTTATAATTTCCTTCCTTTTGCCTGCTTTGGATTTAGTTTTCTTTTTGAAAAAATTATTAACATGGAAGATTAGGTTATTGACTTAGGATAACTCTGTCCCTCTGTCTCTGTCTCTTTTTGTTATGGGGGATTGAACCTAGGGGCATTCTACTTCCAAGTTCTAACCCCAGCCCCTGCCCCCTTTTTAAGTTTTCAAACAGAGTCTTCTTGCTAAATTACTGATGGCCTCACTGAGTTGCTGAGGCTGGTCTCGAACCTGTGATCCTCCTGTCTTAGCCTCCCAAGTTCTGGGATTACAGATGTGTGCCACCATCCTCAGCTTTTCCTTAATTTTAAGATGTTTTCCAGCTGTGAACCTCCCAAGTGCTGTTTTCACTGCCTTCTATAGGTTTTGGAATGTTGTAGTTTCCTTTTAATCTTTTTCAAAGTATTTTGTAATTTCCCTTGTGATTTTTTTCTTGGATCCATCGATTATTTAGGAGCATGCTTTCTTTCTTTCTTTTTTTTTTTTTGTGGTGCTGGGGATTGAACTCAGGGACATTTTACCTCCGACATGCACCCCCCAGCCCTATTTTATTTTTTATTTGGAAACAGGGTCTCGCTAAGTTGATGTGAACCTCACTGAGTTTCTGATGCTGGCTTCAAACTTGTGATTCTCCTGTCTTAGCCTCCCAAGTACTGGGATTACAGGCGTGCACAGCCATGCCCAGCTACAAACATGCTTTCTAATTTCCACATATTTATGAAATTTTCAAATTTCCTCCTTATTTCTAATTTTATTCCATTGTAGTCAGAGAACATACTTTCAATCAGTTTAAGTTTATTAATTATTGCTATTTATGGCCTAACATATGGGTCTATCCTGAAGAATATTTCTTGTGCACTTGAAAAGAATGTGTATTCTGCTGTTGGTGCAGGGATTCTGCTGTATATGTCTGTTAGGTCAATTGGTTTATAATTGTTCACATCCTCTTTTTCCTTATTGATCTTCTATCCATTATCAAAAGTTGGATATTTAAGTCCTCAACTAGTATGGTTGAATTGTCTATTTCTCCCTTCAGTACTCTCAGTTTTTGTTTTATGTATTTTAGGACTCTGTTATTAGGTGTATATATGTCTCTAATAGTTATATTCTCTTCACAGATGTACCCTATCATTACAAAATGTCCTCTTTCTCCAATAACAATTTTTGTCTTGAAGTCTATTTTGTCTGGTATTAGTATACCATTTCAGCTTTCTTTTGCTTACTGTCTGCGTAGTATATTTTTTCCATGAGCTCTGTTTATATATCTTTTCCCATCCCTTTACTTTCAACCTATTTATGTCTTTGATTTAAAAATGAGTCCCTCAGAGCCAGGCGTGGTGGCGCATGCTTGTAATCCCAGTACTTGGGAGGCGGAGACCGGAGGATCCGGGTTCACAGCCAGCCTCAGCTACTTAGTGAGGCCCTCTGCAACTTCGTGAGACCCGGTTTCAAAATAAAGGATAAAAAATAGGGCCAAGGGTGTAGCTCGGAGGTAGAATGCCCCTGGGTTCAATCCCCGGTACCGAAAAAAAAAAAATGAGTCCCTCATAGATAATATGTAGTTTGATCATGTTCTTTTAAAATATGTTCTGCCAGTCTCTGACTTTAATTATAGTGTTTTACCCATTTACATTTAATGTGATTACTGAGGTAAGATTTTCATATCTATGAAAATATATACATATACATATACATATACATATACATATACATGGTATTCCTTTAGTTTTCCATCACTGTCTCCTTTTGTGTTAAACAGATATTCTCTCTGTGGGGTCTCCCAGGGAACTGCCAGACAGTTAAATAATGGCAGGTCAAATAATGACAGTTCTCTGGAAATGGGGCTTTGAAGGGATTCCACCCTGTTCTCCCCCTTCCATGGCTGCGAGGCTGTTGGTTTTCAGGGGACAGGAGGTGGGGTAGGTTAAAATAATATAAAGCTCACTTTATGGTGATCAAGATACACCTGGGTTTGGGGTTTTTTTTTTGTAGTTGTTTGTTTGTTACTGGGAATTGAGCTCAGGGCTGTTCTCTGAGCTGCACCCTACACCTCCACCCCTGTTTTTTTGTTTTGAAACAGGGTCTCACTAAGTTGCGGAGGGCCTTGCCAAGTTGCTGAGGCCAGAAACCTGCACAAACCTGCGATCCTCCTGTCTCAGCGTCCCAAGTACTAGGATTACAGGCATGTGCCACCACGCTTGGCTCAACTGTTTTTCTTGAACCCCAGGTTCCTGCAAACCTGGATAATTTCCAGAGTTTTGAAAAGTTATTCTGAAAATTTTTTCAATGTTATCTTTTTTATGGAGCAAATAATTTTAGAGGTCCTTATTCTACCACTTTCTCTGAAATCTCTGTTCATTTGTTGATTTCAAAGTTGTTTCTTTTACTTTGGGAATAGAAAAGATTGTATTTGAGGAGAAGCAAGACCTTAATTGTGTTTCATCTGTGTGCATGACATCTTCTCTCTTAAAATCTGGGCCTCAGTTTAATCTACAAAGGATGCCAATATGTCACCCCATCTACTGTAAATGCTTCTGGGAAACAAATTCTCTTCTATGTGTGGAAGTGCTTTGGTCCCTTTGGAAGGAAAGCGCTTCACTTTCTGGAGGCTTCATGCTTGTCACCTCTAGCTCTGCCTCCCACTGCAGGTAAGGACAAGCCACTGAGCCGCTTGCTCTGTTTCTCCTCATTCATATATATTCTCTCTCTCTCTCTCTCTCTCTCTCTCTCTCTCTCTTTCCTCTGTGTGTGTGCGTGTGTGTGTGTGTGTGTGTGTGTGTGTGTGTGTGCGCGCGTGCGTGTAAGAAATCATGTTCATTCTTCCCATGGACATGCCCATAAATTTAAATTGCTTTGAATTACTTGAAGTTGTTCAGGAAAACTCACATTACTTAACAGCTTAATTATGTGAATATTTTGTACATGATGCAGTATATTTTAGTGCCATTGGAAGTTTTGATTTTACACAAAAATGCTGGAAACAGAGTTTTGAAACCTCTGCTAAACCTTTTTTTTTGGTCAAGTTCCTCCGTAGAGAGATTCCATAGCTCCTTGGTAGTAGTTGCTCTGTGAACTAGCATTGGATTAAATCTGACAGTATGGACTGTACTATTTTGTGTTCATTCATTATGTAGGAAGGCATAAGTTTTATAAAACATAGTAAGTACTGATTTCCATGGTCATACTTCCTTTACCTCCTTTCATTTTTTTTCAAAACAACCTAATCGTTCACACACAATATGTTTAACTCACATCTCTTTTTGCAGGTCGTAGTGCGGGCAGGAATGAACTCGGGGACAGCCGTGTCAAGAGGATTGTATCAGCCTGCAACAATCTTCATGGGCCGCCAAATGTCAGCCATCTCAAGCATTGGGGATTTCAGTACAGAGCAGAAATCTCCCCAGCCCACAAAGAACTTCTCAATTCCTGACCCACATTCACACCGACAGACAGCCCAGAGCAGTAATGTGACAGACAGCTGTGTAGTACAAACTAATAGTGACACACAGTGCTTAAATAAGCCTGACAAACTAGATGGAAAGGCGTCTCTTCAGATGGGTGAGAAGACGCCAGTCACGGCCGGCGTGTTGTCTGAGGAGCAACAGACTCATTGCTTGGAGATAGGAAGCAACACGCATCGCAGCAAGAGTAATTTATCTGCAGGCAGAAAGTCTGCTGAACTCCATTCCTCGTTACAGGAAAGATTAAGTCCAGAGAACAGAACCGCTGATTTAAAGTATGACAGTTGCAGCAGATCAGAGGGATCAGAGGGAGAAATACTGACAGGAGAACATATTGAAGTTGAAGAAGAAAGAGCCAGCCCGCCAGCCTCTGCCATATCAGTTTCGGAACACTGTGCATCTGAAAAGAAGTGGTCTCAAGAGAAGCATTCTGCTTGGGAAGGTTTCTCAGGTGGGACGAGAGGCTGGGTTTGGTTGCTGACTTTTGGTAGTGTTTAGATTTCCTGGTTGTTAGTGATCTTATGTAAGAACAAAATTTCATTTTTATCTCTTCCTCAAAAGACAAAATAGTGACTTTGTCAATGAATTCCATTCTAATTAGTTTGTAATGTGTACGTGGAAATATTTCTGAAGGAATTCGCTGATTTTGAAACTCACTGTGAGATATCTAGACACACACACACATACACATATACATACATACATATATATATATATATATATATACACACACACACATATATATATATATATATATATATATATATATATATATATTTTGTTTGTTTGTTTGGTACTGGGGGTTGAACCCAGGGGTGCTCTACCTCCAAGCTACAACCCCAGCCCTTTTTATTTTGAATCAGAGTCTCACTAAGTTGGTCAGGCTGTCTTAGAACCTGTGATTCTCCTGTCTCAGCCTCCCAAGTACTGGGATTAAAATTGCTGTGATATTTAAAAGAATGTTTTAAAATATTTTTGAAGGCTGGGGTTATATATCTCATGGTAGAGCACCTGCTTAGTATGTGGAAGGCTCCAGTTTTGGTCCCTAGCACTATGAAGGTAAAAAACTTAAAAAGTGAAATCAATAAGATACTTTGAGTTTTCAAGTACTATAATTAGTTGTGGATCATTTCTATGTATTTTTTAAATGATGAGTAGTTCTGTTCCATGTTACCTCGATTCTTGTTTTCAGTATATGTTTATTGGTGCATTATAGTCTCACACCGTAATGGAAATCATGTTGACAGTGGCAGACATGCACACGGCACTTGGTGTCCCCCGCCCCGGCCCCTTCCTGTCCTCCCCCTTCCCCATACAGAGCACTGAGATTGACATTGGTATTTTCACATATGTACACAAAGCCAATGGTAGTCATTCCTTCATTGATCCTCACTCTTCCCCTCCCCTTCCCCTAGACCACCTCCCTGGCTCCATTGAGGTTTCTCCTCCATTACCTGGAGTCCCTCTGGTATCCCAGTTACTCCTTAGCTTCTGCATATAGAAAAAACATATGACCCTTCACTTTCTGTGACTGGCTAATCTCACTTAATATAATGTTCTCCAGGTCCTTCCATTTTCTGCAAATAACATAATATTACCTCGATTCTTTCTGAAGTTAGTGATCAGAAATTTTTCATATTCCTTCTTTCAGATTATCTTGCCCAGGGAGACCCAAAGTCTGAAAGGCCCTTCCTAAAAATGCAGGAAGATCAGGAGGAGGAAAGCTCGTGCAGCAGCAGTGACCTCACAGTCTCTGTAAGTGAAGATGATCTGATTTTAAAGAGTCCAGAACCACCACCAAATCCAGGTGACGCGATGGAGGGAGAAGATGGAATAGCAGCCTTAAAATTAATCCACACCGAGCAAGGAAGCGATGCCCTGGCCACTGAAAAAAGTAATTGTGTTTTGCAAACCCTAAGCTGGCCCGATTCGAAACAGGAATCCTCCACTGACTCACCAACAAGAACGTAAGCCTCTCTTCCTTTCTTTTTTACTGTTCTATTTTTAATTGTAGACATTTTGGAGGCCACTCCACTGAGAACGTGTTATTGAACACTCAGCCATGAATGTGTAAGTTCCTTAAGTTTCATAAGTAGTCTTTCAGGTGATATCTGTATCTGATTTTCTTTCTTTTTGCTTTTCCTTTTTATTTTAAAACAAAATAGCTTTAAAAGTCTGAGCATCATTGAATTGTGATGATTAGCAATTTAAAATTCTATCCAAACAATGCCTGGTTAATTCATAAGTCACTCTTACCTACCCTCGACCCTTTAAAAAAAAATAGGGTTTTAAAAAAATAAATCTACTTTGAAGTGTTTCTACCATAGAAGGTGACATACAAGTAAACATACTAGGAATTCAGCTTTAGAGACTAAGAGCTTTGTACTAATGAATTACTTAATCCTTTTATTTATTTATTTGTGTGTGTGTGTGTGTGTGTGTGTGTGTGTGTGTGTGTGTGTTACTGAGGATTGAGCCCAGGGGCATTCTACCTCCGAGCTACACCCCCCAGCCCTATTTTTTTTATTCTTTACTTTTCAAACAGGGTCTCACTAAGTTGCGGAGGGCCTCACTAAGTAACTGAGGCTGGCCGCGAACCTGCGATCCTCCTATCTCAGCCTCTCAAGTACTGGGATTATAAGGGTGCACCACCACGCCTGGCTACTTAATCCTTTTATTGATTATCATTTTTTGTTACATGAATGATTAAATGAGCTAGTAAATTCTTCTCATCATATATCTAAGCCAGATCTCCTTTTCTGTAAATATGAGGGTATTGGAATCCCTAATGTCAAAGAGGAGCATCAGTGTTGTACATTTTGAACACCTAAGTGTTCAAACTTAGCCAACTAATTTAAGATATGCTTTTTTCACTATTGATTGGAGATAGTAGATAGGCAAAAACTTAGTTGAAAGTTTTCTATCTACCATGTAAAAAGCTTGTTAGTTGTTAAAAACTGATTCTGAGATTTAAAAGGAGCACTAATTACATCACATCTCAGTAAACAGCCTAAGGTGGATTTCACCTCTCACAAATGAGGAAACTAAGGCCTGGGCCTATCGTGTCACACAGCCCACTGGGGCAGAGCCCTCCACACAGCACACCGCCTCAGCCCGGTGCCTCCCCAGAACTGTCAGTCACCCTAGGATGCTGGGCGCCTTTCACCCCAGCAGTGCTGCAGCAGTAGGTAGCCAAGTGGGCATTCTAAGCCTGTCTGAGGGTATTGTTCTCTTTCAGAGCACCACTGTACCTTTAATATAGTTGCCTCCTGCCAGGAGTGGTGGTGTGGGACTGTAATCCCAGCTACTTGGAAAGCTGAGGCAGGAGGATCATAAGTTCAAGGCCAGCCTGGATAACTTAGCAAGACCCTGTCTCAAAATACAAAAAATAAGTAAAAAGCGCTGGGAATATAGCTCTGTAGTAGAGTGTCCCTGGGCTCAATCTCCAGTACCACAAAAAAAGAAAGAAAAAGATGCCATTTAATATTTATTACCTACTATGGTAAAAAGTTTAATCCTGAGTACCACAAAAAAAGTTTTATAGTCTGATTGTTTCAGACCGACATACAGGAAATATTAATTAAGAGCATATCCAAGCCAGGTACACGTCTATAATTCCAGTACTTAGGAGACTGAAACAGGAGGATCGTGGGTTTGAGGCCAGCCTCAGCAATTTCATGAGACCCTCACCATCTTAGTGAGACCCTGTTTCAAAACAAAATAAAAAGGGCTGGGGGTGTAGCTCAGAGGTAGAATGCCCCTGGGCTCCATCCCCAGTACCAAGAACAAAAAAACAAAAACAAGGCCGGGTGTGGTGGCGCACACTTGTAATCCCAGTACTTTGGGAGGCGGAGACCGGAGGATCCGGGTTCACGGCCAGCCTCAGCTCTCTCTGTCTGTCTGTCTGTCTGTCTGTCTCTCTCTCTCTCTCTGTCTCTCTCTCTCTCTGTCTCTCTCTCTCTCTCTCCTTAGTGAGGGCCTCCACAACTTCGTGAGACCCAGTTTCAAAATAAAGTATAAAAAAAAGGGCCGGGGGTGTAGCGCGGAGGTAGAACGCCCCTGGGTTCAATCCCCAGTACCACAAAAAGAAAAAAAAGAGCATATCCAAATGCAAAGTACATGTATGGTGGATAGAAGAAATGACATGATCCCTGTTCCTGGGGAGTTTGACTCCTTGGAGAGGCAAGCCAAATGGATTTTTCTAGTAATAATTCTTCTCTCATCAAAGAGGTACAGGTGTTACATCATGAAGCATTCCATCAGAAACTGTGCCTAGGCAAAGAATGTAGCTGTTTTGTGTCTGTAAGCTTGTTACTATGGCAACACATGGGAAAAATTAACACTTTGGTAGGCTAACTGGGAGACTAGTGCATTTACCCAGGAATCAGTGGTTCTCTGAGATGAAAAAAGTTGGGTAGGAAAAAAGTGCATATGAATTTATTTCTCTAGAAGTTAAGAATGTTCTATCTCTCATTCTCCTTGGTGTAATAGACGGAATATTTGTATCCCCTGGTTCTAGTCAGCTTTTCCATCACTGTGTCTGAAATACCTGACACGCACAACATAGAGGAGGAGAGGTTTATTTGGGCTCACAGTTTTAGAGGTGCAGTCCATAGTCGGCCAGCTCCAAGGTGCAGGCATCATGGCAGCACGGCGTGTGGCAGAGGACTTAGTTCATCTCATGGCAGCTGGAAAGCAGAGAGACAGGATGTGACCAAGGACAGATCCCCAAGGCCACGCCCCCAGAGACCCACCTTCTCCAGCCATGCCCCTATGTGTTTTGATGCCATTATTAGGCTTGTGCACATTAAGAATTTTTATGCTATACCTAGAAATAGCATAAAAGGAATTCCTTGGTATTCTCTGAACTTTCCAGGTTATGGTTTGGGGTCTGTAATTAATTTTGGAAAATTCTCAGTCATTAGCACTTCAAATAGTTCTTCTTCTTTCTCTGTTCTCCTTCATGTATTCCCATGATGTGTACATTACATTATTTGTGGTTGTTCAGTAGTTCTTGGATATTCTGATCAGTTTTTAATTTCCTTCTTTCTCTTAACATTTTAATTTTGGAGGTTCGTATTGATATCTTCAAGCCCACTGGTTGTCCCTCCCTCTTCTTTTCTCCCCTCCCCTCCCCCTCCCCATCCTCCCTCTCTTCCTCTCTTTCTCTCTTTCCCCCTCTCTCTCTCTCTCTTTCTTTCATTGCCCAGGATGTCCCAAAATTCCTGGGCTCAAGGAGGATCAGTGGACCCTTCTGCCTCCAAAGGCATGTGCCACCACACCTGGCTCCTGATTCTTTTCTTGACTATGTCTGGACCACTGGTGAGCCCACCACAGACATTCTGTATTGAATTTGGTGTTCACTTTTTTTTTGTTTTGAAAGTATGTAGATCACTTGAAATTAATTATTCTTTCTAAGCCCCTGTATTAAAGAATTAAACTATTCTCCCTTCCAATTATAGTATTGTAATTGAAAATCCCATCCTTTAATTCCATTTTGATTCAACCAAAATTTCCTGAACATCTGCTAGGCCCAAAGCTCTATATTGTGAGCTATTGTATTGTGGCAATTTAAAATTTGACTGCAAGTTCTCCAATATTCCTCTTCCCTCCTTGAATCTGAGTGGTCTTAGGACAGCTTCAAACATATAGAGCATGGTGGAATTGACGTTCTTTGACTTCTGAAGTTGAGTTGTGAAAGGCCATGCAGTTTCTACCCTATCTGATGGAACGCTTGCTCTTATTTAAGAAGTCTGACCGTTCCAAGGCTGCTGTGCTAAAGAAGGTATGTGCAGATACTTTGGTCTCTAGTCTCAGCTGAGACTTCTCCTTCCAGCAGTCCCTGCCAGGGTGTCAGGCATGTAGGGAAGGCTTCTTGGTCTCTCCTGACAAGTCTATCCACAGGCTGAGTACCACTAAATGTGATGACATGTGAAACAGAAGCATCACTCAGCCGAGTCCTGCCTGCTTTCTATTCTACAGAATCATGAGATATGATAAGTTCGTTGTTTTAATCTACTTAGTTTTCGGGATAACTTGTTATCGGTCTATAAATAACTGAGAAAGGAGTACATCTATTTAACAGTAGGTATTGAGTGTTTGCTCTATGCCAGACACTACTAATGATCATGCATGTGGAAGGGAGGAAGGAAATATAGACTGATAAACAATCTATGAAAAGTATGATGACAAAGAATAAAGCATGTCAGGTGGTAAGAAGACATGGCTGCCGTGTCACATAAGAAGTCAGGGGATGTCTCAGCTAAGATGGGATTTGAGTAGAGACCTGGGGGAGGGAGTGGGAAAGCCACGTTAGATTACGCTCATACCTTCTCTACCCACGTAACCTGCTGCATTCCTTGTCTTCTTGCTGCTGTATCTGTTTGTTTCTCAGCTTATGCTTCCCCTCTCTCTTCCCATATGGTGGGATATATCTTGAGGAAAACATACCAGGTCAAAGGAACCACAGTACAGAGGCCAAGTGCTGAAAGCACACTTGAGGTTCCTAGGAAGAGGGAAGAGGAGGAGGAGGAGAGATCATCATGGTCCCCAGCATGAAGGGTCTTGCAGGCTGCAGGAAGAAGTTCGGGTTGCACTGCAAGGGAAATGAAGGGCCCTGTGGCTGTGAGAGGGAAGGGAGAAGTAGAGAGACCTATGTGGAGCTTCTTAGAGAGATCCCAGTGAGAGGTGCTGATGCCTGGACTTGGCAGCAGCAGTAGACCAAGGGGAAGTGGGCAGATTCTGCATGTATTTTTAAGAAGAACCAGCAGGATTAATTACAGTTCGGATGTGGGTTGTAAGCAAAAGGTAGCAGAAGGATGACTCTGGTTTGGGGGCAGAGTGATTAGGGGACTAGCCACTGAGCTCTTCACTGAGATACGGAGTGGATATTGACAGGGTTGAGGGGAGAACATGAAGATGGAAGTTGGGGTGCGCTGCGCTGGAGATGCCCCTTTGCCATTAAGTGGGTTCCAGATTCATTCATGAGAGAGGTTAGGACTTCGAGAAGTAAAGTTGTAAATCATCAGGGTGTCAGTGTATTCTAAAGCCACGTGCCCTAAGATTGCTAGGGACAAAACACGAGTAAGGAAGTGGCCCAAGGCCTGGCTGCACATTCAAGGTCGGGAAGATCAAAAGGGACCAGCGAAGAGTATGAGGAGCTGCAGGGAAGTGTGAGGAGAAGCAGGAAGAGCTGCACATGCGCACCAGTGCTCTGCGTGGACTTGAGAAAGACTGAATGACCTTCCCAGATCAAAACTGGTCAGAGGTGCTGTTACGGTCCAAACTGACAGTCTAACGCCAGGATTCATGCTTTGGGGGGGCAGGATTGCTGGGGATTGAACTCAGGGGCATTCTACCTATGAGCTATGCCCCCAACCCTTTTTAATTTTTTAGATTAAACTACAGTCTCACTGGCTCAATAAGTTGTTGAGGTTGGCCTCGAACCTGCGACCCTCCTGTGTCAGCCTCCCAACTACTGGGATTACGGGCATGTGCGAACATGCCTGACTCAGAATTGATGCTCTTAATGTTCTGCCACCCAATTCACGATAATAGTGGTGGTATACCCTTCAATAGCACTGCTTCTGTGCGAGGCACTGTCCTACGCGCTTCACCTATAATAATTAGTTTAATCCTGTCATCGTCACCCCAGAGAGTGAGGTCATATGTCCAAGGTCACAAAGTGGCTCAGTGCCACTTTGAACTTGGCCATCAGGTCCCAAGTCTGCATTTTCAACTGCTACCCTATCCTGTCTCCCAGTAACTCTTCTACTGCCTAGATACCTAGATTATCATCAAGGGTAATATTTTGTAAGATTAAATAAGAAAGCTCAAGGAGAAAATTCGATTCTTTAATTAGAGAGAGAAAAAAGAAGAGAAAGCTAAGCAGTGACAGTTTGACCTTTTGCTGCATCCAGAGGAGTGTGTGCCTCCAGCCTTGACGGGCTGATGCGGTGGCGCGAGCCTTCCTTCAGGCCTCAACGCGGTCCTCACGCAGGCGCTTTGTTCTCCCTTTCCCTGCAGTGTGTCCGAGAGCGGAATGTAACGCTGCCTCTTAACAAGTGAGATGCTGGAAGCCTTGGTTTCTCAAGGTCTTAAAAATGTGATCACATAGACTGAATCCCGTCAGTGACTGTAATTTAACCCCGCCTTCAAAGTCAAATAAAGGAAAGAAGTTACTGTATCTGAGAAAGACTTGCTGCCAGAAATCATATCTAGAATAACAGGCTAGAATGATGTTTTCTTGGAACTTACTCTAATTCATTCTACAAGGAACCGGAAACACATTTAAAAATTCAGCGTTTCTTCAAATATGATCCTCAGATGTCTGTTCTTAGCTGGCTGTTTTCTTCAATGTGGTCACTTTTTTCTGGACCTGACCTCTGCCCCTCAACACAGGTGGCCCCCGAGCCTTTTCTTGCCACCACACGGATTCTGGCCTTTGTTCCCAAAGTAAGGTTGTGCATTACTCTTGCAAAAATAACCCAGTGACATTGAGTGTGGCCACCGGGATATCCCCTCTGTGTTCCGCCTGGCACTCTTCCCCAGTGATGCCTGGACCTCTGTTATCCCATGCATTTTCATCTGAAAAAAATCTAGGCCTTTCCTTATCCTTATTTTGGTTTAAATTTTCAAAAGTTCAGAACCTGGTTTCCCCAGGGGAGTAGTCCTGAGACCTGATCATGTGCAGAGTAGGTGATAATCGCTGCCATGTCACTCCCGTTATCCACTGTGAGCCCAGCTCCCCAGCCTTTGCTGGCCATTACACCACAGGCTGCTGGTCAGAATAGCACAGTGACTCGGAGCAAAGGAGACGAAGGGACTGAGAAGCATGTGTAGAGGTGCTCAGGAGCAGATATCACCAAATACTAAGACCTAGTCATGGACTGTAGAACACTCCCTACCCTCGCCCCCCCCACACTATCACCATATCAGTAGGGCTCCTGTACAGTAACAAGAATATGGCTGAAAAACTGTACATACAGACCATATTTAAGAAAAAGTCTCTAGGGAAACCCAAAGACAACAGGGAGACAAAAACAAGAGCATCCAAAGAAATTTGAGCCTCTGATACCTACATTTACAACTACAGTAAACAATAAACACAGTCTAACTCCTAGCCAGACGGACATGAAGCCTTACCCTGAAGTCCTATGTGTGTACTTGCTTATTCCACAAAATTTGGCTTATTTTATTACATAGCAAGAATACACAGCTGGAATAGCCAGTCTGGTTGGCTTGAGATGAGGGAGAGTAGCCATTCCAGGTTGCAGGGAGTGCTGCAGCCCGTGGGCAAGTCTGGCCCTTGTGTGGGAGACCGTCAGCTACTCCAGCCAAAGGTGTCGTTCACAGGCCAGTATAGAACGCCTCTGCAGGCCGAGGGGCTACATTCAGGTCTTTCCTCATCTCTCCAGTCCCACCGCATAAGCACACATCAAGTCCTGCTTTGTGCTGGCCAATCCACACCAAGGGCAAGAATCTTGCTCTTAACTTATATTATTATTATTTTTTTTTTTTTGCGGTACCGGGGATTGAACCCAGGGGCGTTCTACCTCCGCGCTACACCCCCAGCCCTATTTTTTATACTTTATTTTGAAACCAGGTCTCACGAAGTTGCGGAGGGCCTCACTAAATAGAGAGAGAGAGAGAGAGAGAGAGAGAGCGCGAGCAAGAGCGCTGAGGCTGGCCGCGAACCCGGATCCTCCGGTGTCTGCCTCCCAAAGTACTGGGATTACAAGCGTGCGCCACCATGCCCGGCTTATATTATTTTTTAAAACGAAGAGGAGGCATGGTCAGGGAACAGAAGGACAGGGACAGGTAGCACATTTGTCATTTTAAGATGACAAATTCTTTTCAATGAAACATAAATTTGAATTATTGGAAAGCCTTCATCAAGGTTCTTTTTTCAAACTTGGTTTTCCAGCCTTGTTGAACATTCAGCTATTAATTATCTTGATGTATCAGGATACTGTTGGCTGTAAATAACAGGAACACTGTGTCAAACTGTCTTAAATAATAAGCACATTTGTTATGTCTTATTTCTGTAAGTCCAAAGGTAAAGTGGGCCCTGAAGTTGGTTGGTACTTCCTTTACTTCTGTCAAAGATCCAGGTCCTCTCCACTCTGCTTAATCACTTTCTGTCAACTTCATCCTCAGGTCATGAGCAAAATGACAGCAGGAGTGCTATTATGGACCGAATCCTTTATCCCCAGTGGTGGGATTTGGGATGGGGTCTTTGAGAGGTAATCAGGGTTAGATAAGGTCACAAGAGTGGCGCCCTCATGTGGGATTAAGTACTCTCATAAGAAGAGACATAGAGAGCTCTCCCTTTCTCTTCATTTGAGGACACAGCAAGAAGGTGGCCTTTTGCAAGCCTAGAAGTGGGCCCTCACCAGGAATCAATGGGATTTCCAGCCTCTAAAAGTGTGAGAAATAGATTTGTGTTCTTTAAGTCCCCCAGTCTGTAGCATTTTGTTATAGTCCCCCAAGCAGACTAACATAAGTGCCAAGGATCTCATCTGGATACCACAGCTTCCAAAAATACGAAGAGTCTCTGTGAGTCTCTGTTGGGAGTGAGGAACGCCTTCAGTAGAGTTTCCCTCATATCATATCAACTAAAATTTGGTCACAGACCCATTCCAAAGATAATCACCGGCGATGTGTGTTCTTACTGGCTTAGAGTAGAGAAGACTTTTCTGTAAACTGCTGAATGGCTCCTCTTGTTGCCTCTTCCTGGCTCCCCTTCTTTACGTCTTAGCTCAAGGGCTGTACAAAGCACGCTGTGGCGGATTTGTCCCCCCGGCCTAGACGAATCATGATCTACTCCTGAATCAGGCAGGAGGTTGCTTTCCTGTGGGCTACGTGAGGGAGGGGTTGATTACTAAACAAAGTTGGGGTTCATGAAAAGGAAGAAGGAAAATAGACATTGAGTAGATAAATGCAAGTGTTACCTAACTTGGTCAAAGAAGAATTTATAGGACTGAGGGTGTAGCGCGGGTGGAGTGTGTGCTTAGCATGTGTGAGCACCTGTGTTCCATCCCCAGTCCTCCTCCCCACCCCCAGCCCAGAAAGATGAAGAGTGTGTGGCTGCAGGAAAGAGCCAGAGGGGCTGGATCTAAAAACAGAACTCTACCCCAGGGAGATCCTCGGCAGGTGATGCTGGGGGTTTTAAAATGAGAACATCACATTCAAGTATTCTCTAATGAATTATATTACTTTTATAATCAGAAAAAGTAAACCAAAGTCCTCTAAACCGTCTTTTGGAAATGTTATACAATTAGATTGTATGATGGTTGCACAGCTCTGTGAGTTGCTAAAACCATTGTACACTTTAAATTAGTGCATCTTTTGATATGTGAGTTGTATGTCAATAAGGCCATTTATTTTCTACAAATCTCTTGAGTTCCTAAGCTTAAATAGCATATACTGTGGCCCTGTGGTGTTTGCCCTGGAGAGACAAGGGCATCTTTTGGGTTTGTGGCTGGCGTCGTAGCTTTCATTGATGGCCTTGGGGATCTTCCTGTAATGGGGATGCTTTTAAGGACCAAATATTCTTCATCACAAAATACTTTATGTTTTATAATCAAGTGCTTAGTTAGCATGCTTACCAAAAAAAATATTAATGCAGAAGCAGTAAATGATTGGATATTTTTATCCTTTTCACCTCTTCGTAAAATTCATTTTTTGTTTGTACCCATTGAGACTCTTCCTGTTATAAATAATAGAGAACCCAATTTGAACTGGTTTAAGTCAAAGCGGACTCTACTGGCGCGTGTCAGTGGAACCTGGTGGCCCACAGTCTTCAGGTTTCCCAAGGCACATCAGGTGCCAGTGGGCTCTGATTCCTATTTCTTGGCTCCACTCCCTCTGGGTTAGCTGTGTTCTCATGCACAGTAGCCAGAGGGCGTGTCCTGGTGTGCCAAGTCAGAATCTCTCATTGGCTGTGACCACATCATGTGCCCACCCCCTGCACAGTCGCTGTAGCAAGGGGCACACATCATTGGTGACCCATACTTCCCCTGAGCCCCACCCAGTGTGCATGGGCTCAAATGGGGGAGTGATGGCTCATCAGAGCAGAACTGGGACCTCTTACCAGCGGCTGGACAGTGCTTTCTTTCTCTCTATCCCGACTTCACTTCTCCCTTTGTTGCCCATTTTAAAAATTCCTCCTTCTTTAGTTCCATACGGCTTGTGTTCCTTTTTATTCTCTTTACCTTTCAGTTCTCACCTTCGAAGAACAGTCTTTAAACTACCAGTGACAGGCTTCTAGAGAAACTAAATTCATTTTAAGGTAGGATTTGGAAAAAAAAACACTAAGCTTTATGACTGACTGGGTGGAAAGCTAACGCTGAGTGAGAGAGGAGTGTGTGCAGATTGGCCAAGTGGATGAGACACCAGCTCCATAGTTAAGCAGGGGGAGGAGCGCGGGTATGGAGGCAGATACACCAAGTGCTGTGCGCATGCGTGTTCGCAGCACTTTGACTCTCACCATGATGTTTCATTACATTGTGCCAATAACAGCATAAAAAAGATGCAAAAAAGTTAAACAGTGAGACTTGAATATGTTTCCTGTACTTTTATACTGAATCTCACTATTTCGAGTCTTAATTGGGAGACATTACCTTAACCTACAGGAGCGATATAAGGAGCAATTTTGAAGCCCTATCATGTATGGCTTTTAAAAGTTGTCTTAACTTTTTCTCTCTTTTCCTTCGTCAGTGTAATTCATTCTAATTTGCTTGTCATTTCGATGGACTGTGAGTTTGGATCTGAAGTCTGTTCTCTTTACTGCCATGATTCTTAGATATGTTCTAGTAGCATTAATTATTCCACAGTTGAACAAAGGAGCCTCTCCCAGACTGCCGGAAAGTGAAGCTCTGTAATCATCTTACTAAACTTTGGAAGATAATAACAAAAATGAGCGAACCAAATGAAAAATAATGATAAGTGTGGAACCAGCTGATCTTATTAGCTTTGACAGATTTTTTAAAAAATCATAGATGTATGTGCTAGTGGTTTGATTTTTATGTCACATATATTCATTGTCAGTAAAATTTTTCTAATTTGCATACTAAGTAGACTATATCAGTACTTCATAGTATATGTAAACGTTCTGTGAATTCAGGCGTTGTGCCACCCCAAACCTCAAGGAGCACTGCTTTCCAGGCCAAGTGGAGGTTTCCCAGTACTGGGTCACGGGCCCTGATGTTGTTGTCTAGTGTCCAGGCTGTGGATTGCGTGGATATGTGCTGGGCACGGTTGTCTCAGGAGCATCACTCTATCTGGACTCTTGAGCACACTTGGAATTGGTGTCCACTGTTTGGGCAAGTGTACTTGCCGGCGCTGAGATGCGCTTTTCTGACGCTCCCTGAACTCCGACAGTGTCAAGAAAAGCCCTTTCACCTGGTTCCTAGAAATAGCCTGTTCACTTGTGTTTTCTTTTTTTTTTTTTTGCGGTACCGGGGATTGAACCCAGGGGCGTTCTACCTTCGCGCTACACCCCCGGCCCTATTTTTTTTATACTTTATTTTGAAACCGGGTCTCACAAAGTTTCGGAGGGCCTCACTAAGTAGAGAGAGAGAGAGAGAGTGAGAGAGAGAGCTGAGGCTGGCCGCGAACCCCGATCCTCCGGTCTCTGCCTCCCAAAGTACTGGGATTACAAGCGTGCGCCACCACGCCCGGCGCTCACTTTTGTTTTCTTGCTTAGATCATGTCTGTCTGTCTTCCACAATACACCCATTGATTCACCATAATGATTGGTTATTGTCCACTTTCTTGTTTCTTATTTCTTTTTTGTTTTCAGCATCCTCTTAGCAGCTTCTGAGGTGAATGAGCATTTGAATAATAAATTGATTCAGATTCTTCGATTTAATACAGCCTTAAACCAGCACAGTCTCCTCAGCAGTCCTATATTTTATTTCTACCATGCTAATACGGCAGGAGTCCAATGTTAATAGCCAAGCCTTTAATTCTTTGGAACACACCTATCCTGGGCATTGCCAGTCCCATTTCATTGTAACCCTGGAGGTGGACCCAGCACAGAATCAGAGCTGCTCTACTCATCTGAATGCCCCCATCAGTGGAAGATGACTGGGTTGGACCCCATTCCTGTTCATTAGAGTTCACTGGCTCCATGGAGACGCACTCATCCTGGAGAAATGACGGATTTACTTATTTCAGTGTGTTGAGTGTTGTCCGAGTCCTCAGTAATCCTGCCCACCACTCCATCATGACCCTGGTTTTCTTTCCCCCCTTCATGAAGTATAGTCTCAGCAGCCCAGTCTGAGTCTCCTGCTTCTTCTCTTACACACACGCACACGTATATTTGTGCATATGTATATATAGAAAGAGAGACAGACCTTTAGCAGTACAGTAAAGTCTGATGTTTTATGCTTCTACATGAGTCATTAAGCCCCCCAAAAGTGATTCTACCTTGATAATATCAGATGCCTTTTACCATAAGCACTCTCTAGAGTTTAATTATAGAACTGATTATAATGTTATCTAGTGAACATAAAAAATGAATCCACCTATAGTATTTTTAAACTTTTCTAGAATGCAAGTTTGATTATATTACACTTGGGGAAGGCATGTAGTTGTGTGATAGCAAGCCATTTAGCCTCCATGCTCATTTTTCCAGCAGCTGTTTAAAGCAGGTCACTGTAGGCTGTGTATGCCCTGGAGATCCATTTGTACCGCTCAGATGGAGAACTCAGCCAGTGCCCTAAAGACTATACCCCTCTACCAGCCTGTCAGGGCTGGTTTAAAGGAAACCCAGTGGAGCAAGAGTAAACTCTTCCAATCTTCACCCTCCCATCAGGAGGGTTTTTGCCAGCCTGTGTATGGGGGCCATACAGTTAGCAAAGAAAGAACAGACTGAGAGCACTTACCATTTCTTAAAGGACGTCTGCAGCGGTCACTAATGATTCCTGGCTACTAGAGACCCGTGATGGGTTCAGGCTGGTTATCTCCCTTTAGGGGTGGAGGGAAACATCGATTATAAATTCTCCCAGACCTTCCATCTCCTCATTAAGAAACTTTAAAAAAAAAGTGGTATGGGAGGGAGGCGGTTGTGAGAATGAGGCTGGGACTGAATGACGAGGTCTGTTTGGAGGCCAGGCGGGAGAGGCAAGGGCTTGTTGTACGGTCTGCTACAATGAAGAGGACCTTAGCACAGACCGAGGGAACCCTATAAAACGTAGCCCATAATTCAGGCTGTCAGCTTAATCACGCTGCTTCCAGGTAAAGAGAAGGAGCCCTTGTTTCCTGGGTAAAGAGAAGCAGCCTTGTTTGCTGACCCCTGGTCCACAGCCTGCCCAGACCGCCCTGCTCTGTTGGCCTTTGTGTCCCGTCCCCTCCTTCCCTCCTTTTGGGCATTGTGCTCTCTTCAAGTGGCCCCTTGGAAGGGACCACCCAGGGGGCTGCACAATGGGGACCGAGGTAGCTACCAAAACACAGCCCGTTAAAAGAAAAATACTGTTTAACTATGTATGTGTTTGTCCTTTCTACCACCGTTTTGTGTGGCAAACAAAACCCGTATCCACACTTCACTGTGGCCGCGCTTACAGCTGTTCCCGCCCTCCCGTGTCAGGCTTGAGATAGTCACATCCAGTTTATTTTCCCAGGGCACGATTCTTGATGTGGTTTATATGTACATGCTTGGATTTATGGCCAGGAAATTTGATATCAAAACAAGTTGCACTGGCTTTATTAAACTATTTTATCAGTAGGCCTCAGAGTTGGTGTCTGGCCTTGCTCTCGGTTGAAATTTGTCTGTAATGCTGCTTAGCAAAAGCCAGCAGCCCGGAATTGGAATTGGGTTCTCAATAGCCATTTACACCTCTGTAAAAGGATTAGCTCAGCGGACTGTTAGGCTGTTTAAATCTTAATTTGCATCCTTATGGAGGTAGCACTTCTGCAGACCTCTCTGTGGTCTCCTTGTGTTTGTTACACCTGTGGGTGGGAGGCCACCAGAGGTTCTCTAACTGGTGAAAGTACTAAGTGGCTTCCGTGAGCAGGACGGCCACACAAATTGCACTGGTGTCGTGGTTTGGACTGACAGCACTCTGCTTTGGTTCATTAGTTACATTTTACAGCAGTGGTCGACCTTGTGTATTTGGTATGTGGATACATTTTACTACATTTATTTAAACCTAAGAACTTTCATGGGTCTTAGAAAGATTTTAAATGTTAATTGTAGTCAGCAAATTTCTTGGATTAAGTGTAAAAAATCCAGAGCCAGAACATGATAATTAAGTCTTAAAGTAGCCTTTTCTGTCTAGACCTTATATTCTTACATAAAGCTTTCTTTTGTTGAGATTGCCTGATAGGCAGTAGTTGAAACTGTCTTTTCTCTAGTACTACGCTGGGACTCCTGGCAGAGTTTCAGATGCCCAGCTTTGACCAGGGGTGAGTTCTAAATGCAGAGAAAGAGAGCGAGCTGGCAAGGGTGGTGGCCACAGCAGTGCAAACTAGAAGGTCGTGAGTAGAGTGGAGGAGAAAGGGTTATGATTCAACTGCACGAAATAAATGAAAATTGGCAGAATGCTTGGTTCAAATGGAAATAGAAAATTGGTGGCATTTTAATGACCACCTCATCGCCAGTTCCACCATTTTTCATCATAAAGCATTTGTTCATTTATTCACCAAGTATTTATGTCCACACCAGGCCCTATGCTAGCCACTGAAACTGGTGGTATTGTACGTGCAGCAAAAAGAATTATGTTGGTTGCTGAGAGTGGTCAGGATGGAAACAATAATTTAAAAGGACATAACAGACATGCCAGACAGAAGTAAGGTAGACACAGTTGTTCATAAGCAAATATCATCCTTTTAAGAAGTGTTAAGAATTAAATGCATGTGGCTGGCGGGTATTTGAGGGCTCCCCAGGGAATGACAACAGCATCCTGGTGTCTGGCACTGTGGCCAGGCATTCCAGGGGAGCTGGGCCAAGGCCCAAGGACACAACCACAATTAGATTTTTTGTTTATTTTTAAGTTTCAAAAATGTTGAAACAGTACTGGGACCAGTTAGTTCAACCTCATAGAGGCAAAAAGAAATTATTATGATTTTAAAATTAAAATAATTGTGAAATAAGGAGGCCAGCTTATTTTGATTTTCTGTGACTGAGCGCTTGTGGCAAAAGAAGGAGGACGGAGTGGGGGTAAACATCAAAAAGAGAACTAGCCTTTGATTTATACCTGGAAAGGAATTTTTAGTATATGAGCTGGACCAACAAGGTAATTTGTTTCTTTGTTAAAAACAAACAAACAAAAAGCAAAAATGCATGGAGCCACAGACCAAAGATTAATGTGAGAAGGCAGTAAAGCTGCCCAGAGCTCACTTATGGAGAACATTCTAGTTTTTCTACCCTAAACCCTCCCTTCTTGCTGGGAACTTTTCCAACCCCAGCTCCTGATGAGTGCAGAGAGCCCCCTTTCCCCCTCAGCCTTGCCCACTAGTGGGCACAGCAGGACTAAGGGTGAGGGGAGGGGCCCTGGGTTGGAGGGGAAGCAGGGCTCCTAGGGGCAGGGCCAGGTGAGCAGGTGGAACAACAGGAGCTTCCCCGCGGGTTCCAGCAGGCACTCACCCTTCCCTGCTTCATAGACACAGCTGCTTCTGCATTACAGGCGCTTCACCTAGGGCCCCCTCTGGCCTCTCTGAGTGCCTTTTTTTTTTTTGTACTTCAGATTCAACCCGGGGGCATTCTACCTCCAGACTACACCCCTAGACCTTCTTATTTTCGAAACAGGGTCTTGCTGTGTTGCTGAGGCTGGCTTCGAACCTGTGATCCTCCTGCCTCAGCCTCCCAAATACTGGGATTACAGGCATGCTTTATCACCCCCTGCTTGTTAGTCATTTTGAAGTACAATTTTCTTTCCTAAAACTTAGTTCTGAATGCAGCCAACTACAATGTTTTATGATTCACTAGTCTCATTAAAAATACAATAAAAATATTTTAGAAAACTTTTAAAAATAACATTATATAAATTATGTAATTGAACTTGGCACTGTTTATGATCAGTGATTGCCACACCATTTTGAGACTGCTGTTCGCTAGAGAAAATAAAACCTGCAAGTCAAGACTATTGTGCTGCAACTGAAACGTGTGGGTTAAGTCCCCAAAAGATAATATTCTGAAAATCTACAAAAAGTTTAGTCTCTGTAGCCCTCATACAGGATTATTTTTGCCAAGAAGTATTTCTCAGTTTGCAATACCAACAGAAAAAGCACAGCACCTTTTCTGTCTTCCCTTTGTTTGGGTGTTCCTAATAGCCTGGAGTTGTTTTCTTTTACGTTATCTCCTAAATTGTATGTGACTGGAAGATTAAAATGAAGCCAGAAAGCAATTATTTCAAATTTGGCAAAAAAATCATTTATTACATGCTTTAACTGCTGCTGGGTAGAATAAAATCTGCCTCTTTAAAGTGCCATTTGTGTTTCTAGGGGTTGCTTGTCACTCGGCAGGTTTGTCCACTTGTTAGACTTGACAGATACCAGATGCCGGTGGGGCCGGCCTGTCGGTGCCAGGCTGAGCCACACGTTCCCAGGGCCGCTGGGATGCTGGTCTCTCAGGCCAGTGCCCTTCTGGCTGGAATTATTTTGATAGGAATGCACATAGAAGGGGAAAGAAACTGAGGTCTTGAGTTCTAAAGTAGCTATAGTGTTTTCATAACACAGTCTTTAATATTTAGCTTTATACAGTGATGAAATTCTTTAGTAGAGGGTTCATAGGTGTAAGAAATCAGATAGGCCTGGAGTCTGGAAGGTTTAGGGCATTAGAAGTCAGGGTGAAGGACCCTTCAAAGACTAAGAATCCAGGCTGAAAGCTTGAGACCTGGCAACGAGTTGGTGCACCAGCAAGGGCGCAGTAACGGCTTGAATCTGGTGGGCCTATTTATATATCCATGTCTATAAAGACACGCGTCAGGGTGGGACGGGCTGTGTCTGCACTTGCTCCTCCACAGACAGAGCGCGTCTCCTTCATCCATGTAGTGTTAGGCACATAACCGTCAAATAGATGCAGTAGCTTACCCAGCTGTAGTACCAATTATCACTGAGTAATGTTTTGCAAATTAACATACTGCTTTATAAGTTGCTGTGTAAATAATCTTCTTTTTGCAGTTCATGTTGAGAATTCCCAGCTTCAAAATGCGATCAGCTCCTCTAAGGTAGAAACACTGTTCTGTCTTTGGTATCTTCTCCCATAGTGTTTTAGAACCATGCCTCCCCCCCACCCCGCCAAAAAAGGATAGTTTTTAAAAGGTAGTAACTACCCATCTGTTTGGAGGCAACTATGATAGAATTACAAACCTGACCTAAAACGGTGGCCAAGTTGTTAGATTCCCCCACTTAACTCAGTAGACAGCTTTCCTCTTTCCACACTTCCCTGTTCTTCTTAAGAATAAGGAAAATTTTACTCCAGTGGGATCTGAATGGAAAAATAATAGTCATTTTTCTCCATTTAGAAATAGAAATGTAACCTCTACTTCAGCCAGAAGTTTTCAATTTCTTAGTAGTGACAATTTAAGTAAATTTCATGTGAGTTGTAGAGATCTCACTTTGTTATGATTGACAATAAATTAGCCTTTTCTGCTGTTAAGATTATCTAGCATTCCTATCAGTCATGTCGAACGTGGAATGAGATTGCCCAGCTGTGGGTTTGAACATCGTTAAAGTCGTCAAAGGGTTAAAAGTGACTTTAAAACTGCCACAAACACACAAACAAGTTTTTCAAACTGCCCTGTTTTACATCTTTGTTGAGAGACAGTATAGCTGCTGAATTTTTATGTCTAGATTATATTACAGATATATTTCAGTAAACCACAGGAACCACCGTAGATTCTAGAAGCTGGCGGTCTGTGCTTAAATAAACATCTTCCAGCAGCACCTGTTTTATTTTATAGGCCCTGTAATCACAGTGACATTCTGAAAGAAGAAGACCTTGAAGCTTGCAGAGCAGCTGTCCCTTGCCAGCTCCCCAGACTCTAGCTGGGGGCAGCAACAGTGAAAAGCAAGTCAGGCATCGCTGGCAGGAAGAGAGTGCCACTGTGATGGCGCAGCCATTCCTGTCCCCAGTGCTTCAGAGTCAGGAGGACACACACTTGTCATCATTGACTTAACTTTCTTATGGACTTGCCCGTGTTTTCGTTTGTAAACGTTGGATCCCAGTTGTTCAGTGGACGTACCCACTCAGGGCCCACTGGTAGCACTGTTTAAGAGCTGCAGGGCTGGGCCTGGGTTCGGGGGCACGTGCAGTGCTCTGGCAGGAGCAGCAGGGAGGTGGAGCCTTTGGTGTGATAGTGTGCACAAAATCAGCACAGCCAGCAGCTCGACGGCCCTGGCAGGTCCAAGTCCCAGGTGGGTTCCCAAGTTTCCCAAGTCACCCTAGACACAGACCGCTGTCCCAGTCTGACTTGGTTCTTCAAGTGTGGTCTCTGGACCAGCAGCCTCCACAAGACCTGGGAGCTTGTTAGAAAGACAAGTTCTCCAGCCCGCTCCTGACCGGCTACTCGGAGACTCCGAGGGCGGGCCCAGCTGTCTGGGTTGTAATGAGCCCCTAGGGGACTCTGCTCTCTCCAGTTTGAGAGCCACCACCTCAAGGGCGTGCCTTAAATGACCATAAGAGGGAAGAGAGACAGGGCTAGGATGTCCGGGGTAGCTGTTACATATGAGCCAAGATTCCTGGACCTCCTTCCTGTGTCAGTCAGACATTTCTTCTACACCCTCCACCCAGTTTTGGGGTAGTCCAAGTTTCTCCTCATAGACTTCGAAGCTTTGTGGCATCCGGGCTATTTATTTAGTTCATAGAATCACCGATGTATAAGTATGTGCACTTGCTTGTCCAGTGCTGATTCCTGGGAGGTGCCTAATTCATGTGGCTTAAGTGTTACCAGTGTTCTACCTCTGATTGGGGAGGGGGGCTGACTATATTTTCTCTTACTAAAATACACCAATATGGCTGGGCGTGGTGGTACACACCTGTAATCCCAGTATTTGGGAGACTGAGACAGGAGGATCGCAGGTTCAAAGGCCAGTCTCAGCAACAGCGAGACCCTCAGCAACCTACCGAGACCTTGTTTCAAAATAAAAAATAGGGCAGTACTACCAAAAAAAAAAAAAAACAACAACAACAAAAACCCAGTCACACTCTCACTGCCTAGTAGCAGGGAACATCTACTAGTCAGTCGATGCTTTTCTGTGAAAACCTGTCTGATATGTTTGCTGAGCGAGCAGGTGGCTATGGGTCTGCTTGGCTTCCAGCTAATGCCATCTTCTCCAGCTTTCACATGCCCCTTACATTGTGGCATGCCATGACATGAATGGGAGGACAGCTACGCTTTCCTCAGAGTGGAGTTCAGCTTGTTGTATATTAGATTCCATCCTGGGGTGCGTAGAAGTCGGGATGAGAGTCTCTAGAGGGTCACCGACACAGCAGACTTCACCAGGTTAGGCGGTTCCCTTTTACGTTACCTTCTCCACCTGCACTAGCACTAGCTGAACTGTGGAGGAGGCAGGAAAACGACCTTTTCAGCCCTCTTTCATATGTTTATCATGCAGAATAAGAACTGCTCTTAGCTGCTCCTTCACGGGTAAGGAGCCTCCTGAGCCACAGGTGGTGTGGAGATGACCCATGGCGAGGCTCAGAGCCAGTCTCCTCTTGATACCTCCCTGCTCTCTATCTGCTCATGTGCTGCTTGGCATAAATCAGACGGTGCGGTGTGTGACGCGGGAGCCTGTATGTATTCACAATTCTCTGTGCAAACTGACTGATTATCCTAAATGATCATGTGTGCCTTTCTTACTTCAGGCAGCCAAACTGAGATTGCACATGATACGATTTCTACATTTTAGATCTACTATTTGAGTTTCTCAGCATTCATTATAGGGCATTGATTTCCATTGTGAAAGGTTGTACTTTACATGACTATTGATCTACAGTTATGTATAAATCAGCCTTCCATAAGAAATGATCCTTCTTTATGACTAACACAAATTTTAAATTTAATATCTGGAGTCTTTTTACCACAATCATTTTTTAAGGCCAGATAAAGAAGTCAGAAATTGTGTCTACTAGCCGGGTGCTGTGGCGCAGGCCTATAATCCCAGTACTTGGGAGGCTTGAGACAGGAGGATCGCAGGTTCAAGGCCAGCCTCAGCAATGTAGGGAGACCCTGTTTCAAAGTAAAAAGGGCGGGGAGCATAGCTCTGAGGTAGAATGCCTCTGGGGTCAGTCCCCAGTACCTAATAATAATAATAATAATAATAATAATAATATACTGGTGTGTGTGGTCAGCGCTGTGTTCTAGGAATTGTCGTGTGTGTGTTTTCTTTTTTTGGTACAAGGGATTGAACCCAGGGCTCATTCTACCTCTGGGCTACACTCCCACCCTGTTTCTTTATTTTGAAGCAGGGTCTCACTAAGTTGCGGAGGGCCTCACTAAGTAGCTGAGGCTGGCTGCGAACCTGGATCCTCCGGTCTCAGCCTCCCATGTACCGGGATTACAAGCGTGCGTCACCACGCCCAGCGTCGTGTGTGTTTTCACTGAGTGTGCTGTTCTGTACATACTGATTGTCACTGGCTCACTCTCTGGCCTTGGGTTCGGATTCAGTGCCAAGTGTGTTTGACCTCTGAGGTCTTGAAACACAGATTCTTTCTAATGGATCTGAATTACCAGGCTCCCCGCTGTCCGTCCTCCTGCTGCGCCTCCCAACATGCAGGAGTTCTTGCTGCAAGAACTCTAAAGTGAACTACTCCTGCTTTGTAATCTTCCCCTGGACCCAAGCAGTCAACCAGCCAATTTGATAAACCATTCCAGAAGCCTTGGTTTGGAGAGAATGGTCTACGTTTGTTCTCTCCCTCCCTCTTTTTTTTTTTTTTTTGGTGGGGGGGAGAACTGGGGATTGAACTCAGGGCCTCAAGCGTGCTAGGCAAGTGCTCTACCGCAGAGCTACATCCCCAGCCCTACTTTTGTTCTTTCATAGTGACTCTGCTGTCATAGAGTTCTAAGCCAGGCGAGGTAGAAAGGCTCTGGCAGGTATGAATCCTTAAGGCCCATTGCAAGGAGCCATGTCCGGCATGGCAGTGGCCCTGCCTTGCCTCTGACCAAATGATGGCAGTCATGCCTAACTTTCTAATCCTATCTGTAAAGTGAAGCATACGCTAGAAGATAATGTGAAGAATTCTGATTCCTGCTCACAGTATGAAGCATCTAAACAGAAAAAAAAGACCAAAACCACTGCTCTTGTCATTACTGATTTATGTTATATGTGTTCAAGGACCTTCAGAAGAAAGAAAGCCTTACTATTATTAGGTAGAGGACCAAGTTATTATTTTAGATGGTTATGAACTATTAAAATATGATTCATGTTGGGTAATTGATTAAAAGTTTTGCTCATTATTGCATTCAGGAAAACATATTTAACATTAAGTGGCTCTGTCATATATGAAAAACATAATGAAACTACCCAGCATTGTTTTATTTTTTCCAGGTGCAACTAATTGTCTCTAGTAGTGGCTACTTTCAAATATAATTATGCTCTTAAGCTCAGTCTGAAAAATTGAGTCAGCTTCATAATGTTTGGATCACAATATGTAAAAACTATTTCATTCTGCCTGCGCTCAGAATAAAGTTCAGGCTATGTGTTACTTTGTCTGCATTTAAAACTTTGGTCAAATGATAATCTGTTGTAAATCAGTTGTAGTTAGGAAACGCTGATACCTGTAAGCTTGATTTTTCTGATTAGAACCCATTTCAAGACTGGAATTAATTATAGATGATTTAAAGTAATTTATTATATTTTAAGTTAAAGGAGTATATAAATGACCTGACATTAAACTTCTTTTCTGTGGCATTGATGGCATTTTTTCCTATGTTTTTTCTATGGTATTGATGTTACAGATTTCCCAATGCTAAAATGAACAGAAGAGAAAAAAACTTGAAATTCGTTTACCACTTTGCAAATTTTCTGATTTGGTGTGTTTACGTAGGGCCATGGGCAGGTCTCCAGTCAAGGACAGCCTTGGTTCTTACACTTCTTGCCCAATCTTTCCTGAAATAGATCCCCAGGAAGATTCGGCTATGTGCTTTAAGGGTTGGCCTAGATGCTCAGAAGTCACAAATCCTAGGTGCCGTACCTCCTGTAACAGTTGATTTAATGCTGGACCCCAAGCAAGTCAGATAGTTGGATTTGTCCTTGTGTGGGGAATAAATACCATGGTTAGAGGAAACTTGAGCTCGTTCTTTGATGCCAGGGTCCCCGGGACAGTTGCCGTAGTCTGGAAACGTAGTAACCGGAGTCTCCCCGGGCTTGGTTTCTGCAGAAAATCACATGCATTAGTCACCAGAGAGACTGTTCTCTCACAATTTAATTCAGCAAACTAATCTTAATAGTTTAACTCATTCTAATTAAACTTGCTTTCAAGCCAGAAGCATAATCGATTTACTTATGATGAGAAATGTACCTGCTGGATATTCTAGAATTTTCTGACACCAGTCAGTGCATTCTCCAGCAGGGAGATCTAGTGAGAGACATGCAGATGTAGAGATCGCTTTATTCAGTGAAGTGTGGTAGGAACCGGGAAAGGAAGCCGCTTACGGGTTTCTGTCAGATGAGTCAGAAACCTCGGAAGCTGCTCAGTACGTTGAGGGATTCCAGTGACTTACACCACTCTAGTCAAGCCTTGGGGAAAACTAGGGTTGGGTCAGACTAACATAACAAGATTTATTTTAAAAGATTCTGAATCATGCTTAGACTTACTTTTTTACCCAAAACATTTAGTTAAAGTAATTTATTTACTTTTATGGTGCTGGGGGCCAAACCCAGTGCCTCACACGTGCTAGGCAAGTGTTCTGCCATTGAGCTACACCTCTAGCCCTTCCAAACATTTTATTATGAAAAAACTCGAACATACAGAAAAGCAAAAGGAAACAGAGTAAGCTCCCACATACCACCACCTAGATTCTACCATGGATGCTTTATTGCACCCCTGTATTTGTCTTTCTGTCCATCCTCTGCCCCTTCGTCAGTCTTATTCCTGTGCAATTTAACATAAGTGGCAGGCACCAGTACACTTTTTAAAAACTTTTTTCTTTGAAATGTTTTTACTTTGAAAAGTTTTAACCATTCGAAGCCACACAGGCCTATCACTGAGGTCCACCACTTATCCACATTTCACCCCTTCTCCCACGTACTTTTCTTGAGTAGCTTAAAACAGACAACATATCATTTCATTTATAAATACTTACATCTCTAACATATAAGGATTTAATATATTACCTTCTAACAAAATTCTTTAGTCATCTAGTGACTAGATATCAGCTTGATTATCGAATTAGATTTTAATTCGTTTACTTATCCTAGTCCATGTCTTTCTACATGTGTTTTGTTTGAATCGGGAGCCAAATAAGGTCCACATATTGCAATTGGTTGATGTGTCTCTTAAAATCTCTCTTAGTTGTGCGACATCCCCTCTCTCTCTCTGTTTTCCTACCATCGGTTCATTAAAGGAGTTTGATCATGTGTCCTGGAGAATTTTCATGCTGGATTTGACTCATTATATCCTCATGGTATTATTTAGCCAGTTCCTTTCTCCCCTTATTACCAATAAACTGCTTGTAGATCCAGATATGTAATTATGTTGCAGACCAGGCATTTTGGCAAGAGGATGTCCTGGGTGGCGCTGAGGCTCCTTATTCCATCTCGTCTGGCAGTTCACGTCTGGTCATCCCACTGTTAGTGATGCTGAGACTGACATGTGGATTCCAGCGTTGGCAGATTGATGCCTGCAGTATAAAAATGTACCTTTATGTAATTTTCACATTTCCTGGATGCTCTCATTAATTTGGACTTACAAAATGGTGACTTTTCTAACTTGACCTTCTTCTGCATTTATTGGAGAAACTTTCCCTCATCAGCCACTTATTAATTTTAAACTATATTCTTTTCTACTACAAAAGCAGGAGAAATTATTGATTTGATCCTTTTATAGACTAGTTTTCTGAATAACAAGTTTTGCCCTCACAGCCTCCAGAAGTTTTTTTTTTAGTATTATTTTGTCTTAAATTGTGATAAATCAAGCACACAACATAAACATAATATAAAATTTACTATCATAGCCTTTTTTTTCTTTTGGTTGTGATACTAGGGATTGAACGCAGGGATGCTCTACCACTGAGCTTATACCCCCCAGCCTTTTTATTCTGAGACAGGTTTCACTACATTACCCAGGCTGGTCTCACACCTGCAATCCTCCTACTTCAGCTTCCCAAGTAGCTGGGATTCCAGAAGTGCCCACTGCACAGGGCTCCATCCTAACCATTTTAATGGTATAATTAATTCAGTAGAGTTAAGTACATACATTGTTGTTCAACAGATCTCCAGAGATTTTTCATTTTATAAACTGAAAATTTGTATCCATTAAAGAACTCCTCATTCCCTCCCCTGATCAGGCCCCATTCTCCTTTCTGTCTATGAATCTGTCTATGCTAGCTACCTCATATGTGGAATCATATGGTATTTATCTTTTTTGTCTCTATCTTATTTCGCTTAGCGTAATGTCCTCAAGATTCATCTATGTCATAGTGTGTGACAAGATTTCCTTCCTTTTTAAAGCTGCATCCAAAGGTTTTTTTAAATTATTTTTCAAAGTTTTGCCTATTTTTAAATGAACTCATGGATTAATTATGAATTTGCTGTGTTTCTGCCCACTCCAGTAATTATTCTTTTTGCTGCTCAGATTGTCCCATCTTTGACCAGTGGTAACCCCTGAGAGCCCCTGCCTGAGTCTTTTCGACACAACTCACTAATCTTTAAGAACTTCCTTACTTTCTAGTACAGAAGGATGTTCCAGACTTATTTTGTACATTTCTTGCAACCAGACACATAGAATGGGGTATTTCTTTAAAGGACCTTCGTTGTTTTAGTATAATAAATATCACGAAGCCGGGCATGGTGGCGCACGCTTGTAATCCCAGTACTTGGGAGGCTGAGACAGGAAGATCCGGGTTCATGGCTAGCCTCAGCTACTTAGTGAGGCCCTCAGCAACTTAGTGAGACCCTGTTTCAAAATAAAGAATAAAAAATAGGGCTGGGGGTGTAGCTTGGAGGTAGAATGCCCCTGGGTTCAATCCCCAGTACCACAAAAAATAAAAATTAAAAAAAAAATAAATAAATAAATATCATGGTCTGCACAGTAATGCAGACTTATTTTTTAACTCTTTTCTATAGTATCTTAAATTTTTAAAATTGAAAGTAGACTATTGTAAAAGTATAATAAAAAACACTTGTTATTGAGATGGAAATGTGGTCTACTTCTCATAAAGACATTAAGGAGACTGACCATTCATACAGTGTTTCCAAAGTGCCTGGCTACACTTGAGAATCACCCTATGTGTTTTAAAATGGTCAGGCCACAACACCCTAGACCAAACCCCACAAGACTCTCTAGGGCTAGAATTAGGCACCAGATTGTACAGGGCTTCCCAGGTGGTGCTGTGTGCAGCCAAAGTTGAAAATGCTCATTTAGCAATCAAATCATAACCAGATTTTTTTAAGTTAAAAAAAAGATATTTGGACCCCAGGTTTTTTTTAGTCCAGAATATTTTATGTTCCAAACTTTTCTAGATGAACTTTCTCCCACTAATTTAACTCTAGGGCCTTTTTTTTTTTTTTTTTTTTTTTTTTTTTTTTTTTTTTTTTTTTTTTTTTTTTTTTTTTTTTTTTTTTTTTTTTTTTTTTTTTTTTTTTTTTTTTTTTTTTTTTTTTTTTTTTTTTTTTTTTTTGCGGTACCGGGGATTGAATGCAGGAGCGTTCTACCTCCGCGCTACACCCCCGGCCCTATTTTTTATACTTTTATTTTGAAACCGGGTTTCACAAAGTTGCTGAGGGCCTCACTAGGTAGAGAGAGAGAGAGACAGGGAGAGAAAGAGATAGAGACAGCTGAGGCTGGCCGCGAACCCGGATCCTCTGGTCTCCGCCTCCCAAAGTAC